>CM042535.1:20246398-20488898 GCA_023630585.1 Cranoglanis bouderius
TGCCAGAGGGCACGATGAGCTCTCTTAATTGTCCTTAATAGCTGAATGTGTACTGCCTTAAACTGACCTTGTTTTGTTATGCCTATATCTTAATGGTAGTTTATAATTTGGAATATGAGAACTACTACATGCAGGACTACTAAACCCAACTGGTTTGTTAATAAGATAGCTTGTAGTTTATTTCCAAATAACCAATGGCCATAGTGCTGAAGAGCTGTCAAGAGAAACTACAAAAGACAGACCATCTATAGGTCTACCTTGGCTATTAACAACATCACTGGTTTATACAGCAGATGTTCCCATTTTAGTACAAACCATCACTGTCACCATACAAATGTCATGTCAGTCATCCACCCAGTGGAGGAAGTTGAATTATCTTCTCTTACCTACCTGCCAAGGTAAATTGTTTTGACAGGAGGGATAATGCTATGTCCCTGTCACATATGTGTAGGAAAAATGTCTGGCTGTCAGGCAGTTGGTAGAGATTGGCAGACTTTTATATGTTGCTTTATAAATAAATAAATAAATAAATAAATATATATATATATATATATATATATATATATATACACACATATACACATATATATGTATATATATATATATATATATATACATATATGTGTGTATATGTGTGTATATATATATATATATATACACACATATACACACATATATATATATATATATATATATATATATATATATATATATATATATATATATATATATATTACTATGCAAACGTTTTAGGCAGTTGCGAAAAAATGCTGTAAAGTAAGAATGCTTTCAAAAATACACATGTGCATAGTTTATATTTATCAATTAACAAAATGCAAAGTGAGTGAACAGAAGAAAAATCTACATCAAATCAATATTTGGTGGGACCACCCTTTGCCTTCAAAACAGCATCAATTCTTGTAGGCACACTTGCACAAAGTTAGGGAATTTGTAGGCATATAGTCAGGTGTATGATTAAACAATTCTACCAAACAGGTGCCAATGATCATCAATTCAATATGTAAGTTGAAACAAAACCATTAACTGAAACAGAAACAGCTGTGCAGGAGGAATAAAACTGGGTGAGGAACAGCCAAACTCAGCTAAAAAGGTGAGGCTGCTGAAGACAGTTTACTCTTAAAAGTCATACACCATGGCAAGACTGAGCACAGCAGCAAGACAGAAGGTAGCTATACTGCACCAGCAAGGTCTCTCCCAAGCAGAAATTTCAAGGCAGACAAGGGTTTCCAGATGTGCTGTCCAAGCTTTCTTGAAGAAGCACAAAGAAATGGGCAATGTTGAGGACTATAGATGCAGTGGTCAGCCAAGGAAACTTACTGCAGCAGATGAAAGACACATCAGGCTTACTTCCCTTCACAATTGGAAGATGTCCAGCAGTATCATCAGCTCAGACCTAGCAGAATCCAGTGGGACCCTGGTACACCCATCTACTGTCCGGAGAAGTCTGGTCAGAAGTGGCTTTCATGGAAGACTTGTGGCCAAAAAGCCATACCTCTGACGTGGAAACAAGGCCAAGCGACTCAACATAAAAACACAGGAAATGGGGTGCAGAAAAATGGCAGCAGGTCCTCTGGACTGAGGAGTCAAATTTTGACATTTTTGGCTGTAGCAGAAAGCAGTTTGTTTGCCGAAGGGCTGGAGAGCGGTACACAAATGAGTGAAGCATGGTGGAGGTTCCTTGCAAGTTTGGGGCTGCATTTCTGCAAATGGAGTTGGGAATTTGGTCAGAATTAATGATCTCCTCAATGCTGAGAAGTACAGGCAGATACTTATCCATAATGCAATACCATCAGAGAGGCATCCCCAAATTTATTCTGCTGCATAACAACAACCCCAAACATACAGCGAAAATCATTAAGAAATATCTTCAGCGTAAAGAAGAACAAGGAGTCCTGGAAGTGATGGTATGGCCCCCACAGAGCCCTGATCTCAACATCATCGAGTCTGTTTGGGATTACATGAAGACAGAGAAGCAACGAAGTTTGCTTAAATCCACAGAAGAACTGTGGTTAATTATCCGAGATGTTGAGTTCCTTCAAAAACTGTGTGCAAGTGTACCTAGAAGAATGTTGCTGATTGATGCTGTTTTGAAGGCAAAGGGTGGTCACACCAAACATTGATTAGAATGTAAAATGATGAATTAGAATGTAAAATTCAATAATGAATGTATCATTACTGAATTGTAAAAAAATTACAATTCAATAATGAAATTAAAAATTTAAGTAAAATTGGTCTACAACTACTGTCATTTCATTAACACAGACTGAAAGTTTTAATGAGTATGAAAATGATGTAAATCATATGCTGTGGTCTTGACAGTCACCAGATCTCAACCTAATTGAACACCTATGGGAGATCTTGAACCAACGTGTTAGTCAATGCTTTCCACCACCATCATCAGTACACCAATTGAGGGAATAACTTTTGGAAAAACAGTGTTCATCCTTCCAGTAACAGTTCCAGAGACTTGTATTTATGCCAAGGCGCACTGAAGCTGTTCTGGTGGCTTGTGGTGGCCTTACACCTTACTAAGGTAGGTCTAAATATTTTATGTGATTATGCAGTTGTGGTATCTAAATTATAGTTGAAATGCCCTCAGTTATATGCATTTACATGATCTGATATGACATCTGAATTTTATGTATGAAGGGCAGCACAACAACATGCTGGAATGCAAATATTAAAGGAGTAAACAGGGCTTCCCCTCTTTGCCATTCTGGGATGATTGCATTTTCTTGTGCTAAGCAGAGAAGGTGGCTTTGTTGAGAAAACACTTCTGTAAAGTTGGAACCCCCGTGTGCCCCTATATGCATATATTCAAATGTGCTGTAAATACATTGTGCTAGTACAGTTTTTGAAAAATTAAAATACATATTAATACTTATGACATCACTCACCAACCCATCAATGTCCAAACTGGATCAAAATATTTTGTGCTATAATTGTCCTGGTTACTGCTGTCAAACTGATATTGAAGCCTTTAAAGATGCTACCTGTAATCATTCAGTCCTTGACGTATATCAGCTTGAACTATATCTGTTCATGCCTGTTAACAAGGCAGTCCAGATGTTAAATGTGACACAGAGATCACAACATACAAAACTTTTTGTTTCAGTGACACTGCCAGTTCTCTAGACCCATCAACATGGAATATGCCCCTTAAAACATTACATTAGTGACATTTTACTCAGAATCCTTTAGGTGTAATAGTGTGCTTTAGCAACATAACCAGTGATTCAGATATGTAGCATGGAAGTGGCGGGCAGTTATATTTTTCAAATGGTCTGAATTCATAATTTCAGCATTAACAATGTAATAGCAAATTTCAGAACTGTAAACATTGGCAATGAGCTTTGCGTAAGAAACCTGGAGCTCTGTGTCCAGAAACCTGGAATGCCAACACATTCCAGCATAACACGGTTGTGACATTACATCATGCAGGTTTGGAGGATATACATTTTAATTTTTAATTAATTTAATTATTTAAATTAATTTAATTATTTTGCATTTTCATTCAAATAAAACTGTTTTATAGGCCTATAGCATCCTATTACAGATACATATTCACACATGTTATGTTTTACATACTACATGATTCATTAAAAATGTTGCTTTTGCTTATGAGTCCACATTTAGCTAGTCTCTAATGGACTAAAATGCAGTGTTTCTTTGGCAATCGTCTACATTTGTCCTAATGTGTAGATATTCTTTCCTAACAAAGAACAACGCTTCCCCTGCGAAGTCCATTTAAAACACCGGATTGTCTGTTTTGTTTGAGTTTTTGCAGGATCTCACGTGAATTTGCGGGATTTGCAGTGGCATATTACAGAGCAACAGGTCAGGTAATGATGAAACGACATTATGTCTTTTCCTCACTGTCGCTGTTTTTCGTGTTCGCTTTTTGCTCTGACCTATTATCAGCGCCGTGGAGAGAGAGACAGGTGACATGGCGCACAAGGGCGCTGGGATTGCAAGAGGGGGGAAAAACTGAATTAATTTGACAGTGAATAAGTGACAGCCGTTTCTGCCTCTTTGTGCGGAGCTGCTTCTCTCTCTTTCTCTCCGTCTCTAATTGCACCATGGACAGCTTTATACACACTGGGGAATTGAGCTGAAGCTTTGGCAGAGATGAACAGTGATTTGGTACTGCTTTATTTGCATGATAATTAGTTAACGACTGTATATATTTTAATTTATGTATTCTCCAGCGTTTACAATAGCCTTCTTTAAAAAACCTAAGGGGAGCCACAGAGCGTATCTATGCATGAATTAGAGCGATTAAAGGGTTCACTGAACTGTGCCTTGATGTGTTTATTAAATTAATAAGGAAACTGACAGATAAGAGTTTGGGTCTGGTTGAGATTCTCTCTTTCATGAAATCCAGGCAAACTTCCTGTCCCTGCTGAAAAAAATAATAGAACCCCTCACAGAATTTGTAATGGTTTTAATGGTTATAATGGGAAGTGTATCGGTTTTAGTGGTTATAATGTGAATTGTATTGGTTTTAATGGAAACTGTAATAGTCCCTGTGGGTCTCTATTGGTAATTTGTTGCTTTCTATTGGTGGCATGTTATGTCTAGTGCATAAAAGTGGATTAAAGACCAATAATGGTAATGGTTTTAATGGTTTGCTGATGGTGTGTAATGGTATATTTAGTGGAAACCATTAGAATGTCTGTAAATGTCGGTTTCTATTGTTGTTGTTTTTTAGTTACAATGTGATTGATTTTATTTCCTTTCTTCCATACTTTAATTAAGCCTGAATATGTTTTATTACATGTTTTATTATATGTATTATTTATTTTATTAAATGAAGCACAATTGATTACACATAAATATCTACAAACATTTCTATGTATATTTGCTTACATATATACACTCTACAAAGTTATTTGTGTAGTATTCAATACATCTTAAGAAAAATGTCTTCAGGAATGCTGTATTTGACAAATAACACCATATTTGCCAAGCTTGAAAAGTAAATGAACATATTCAGTATATGTATTCATATGCAAGTGTGATTAGCTTGATTCAGACAACCTAATACTAATATATTTATATAGATACTAACAGAAAAATCATTAATACTTTTCAATTCTCTAAGCTCTAAATTGCTCAATCTAGGATCCTAAAGTGTTCTTCAGTTTGTCCCTGTGGAGACTCTTAAAGGCTTCCTTTTCAGAAAAATTTCCAAATAGCACCTATTTAAAATGCTTAGAACGTTTGAGGAAGCATTTCAAGTCTATTTTTGGACACAGCAGAAATGTTTCATTTCATTTTAGAGTAGGTTCACTTGTTTTAAATCAGGTAAACATTAAGTATAGAAAATGTGTTTCTTTCTGCTGCCAAAGTTTATTTTAAATTAGTGAAACACAGCACACCTTGATGAAACCTATTTTCTATATGTGGGGACTACTCTTTCTGAGGTTTATCATCTACAGTCATTCATCTTATACAAACCAAAGGCGCAATAATGTTTGTGAAGATTTAGGAGTTGGATTTTTCTCTTCGCTCTTTAAGAACAGGATGCCTGTCAAGTTCATGGAGAGCTTATCTACAGGCCGTCTCTGAGTCCAATGACTGGAGCTCCAGAGTCTCAACTCTGACCCAGTGCAGCAGCCCTCAGCCGCAGAATATATTCGGGCCATTAAAATTAAAGAAGCTCCTTACTTTTGAAACGACATGTCCACCCCATGCTCCAACAGGCTGCGGGAACAAAGGGAACAATCTATTTTCCTGATAGAAGCCAACAGTTGGTAAGAGGTTTGAGATGAGTGTGAGGATACGATTTGCCTAGAGAGTGCCTGAGGATCAAGCCAGGCCTGACTCACTCTGGAATGAGGCTGTCAGCTGGCATTCAGCAGTAATTGCTTCCCATGGCAGGACCCCACCAGCCTGAGAAGAATGTGCGCGTCAGGCTCGTCAACCCGGGAATCAATTTTCACAACAGCCCAATCATAATTGTTTTCTAAGGATGCGGAACTTGTTGCCAATGTGAGCGCTAGCCAAGGCCTGATTGACACTCATTGACTTGAGAGAGCAGGGTAGCAGGATTAGGGCCGATCTCGCCCACAGCTCAGAGGCTTTGCACAGTCTTTGTCACTCAGGCTGAGAGGAGTGCAGAGAGAGAGAAGGTTTAGAGACCTAAACGTCAACCAGTGGAACTGTCAATTTAGCCCAAACCGAGAGGCTCTTCTTGGAATGCTTCAGACTGAGTAAACTTTAGTGAAAAATTCAGTTTCACAATGTTATAATTTCATGTGAAACATGTGCTTACATGGCACATACACAGAGAGTAAAATTGCTGAATCTGTATATAATATGTAGATCGCCCAGATATCAGCATTGTGCCTTCAAGTCTAATCTTTGTGAATGACTGCTAGATTGTTTTTCCTTCAGGTAGCAAGCAACAAATGTTTTTATGCTTTCTGTAATAGATGCCCATTTGAACCCCAAACTGTGCTATGCTTATTTCATCTATACAAAGCTAATATTGGCTGATGTTAAGCACTGAGTTGAACTGAAGGGCCCTTGAATGCAAGCTGCCACTGCTCACAGGTCCCCAGACCCTCTGAAGTGTCGCTTTAGCCAAGGACTAACATGTAGCACTTCTAGTCAGTGACACTGACACACTATTATCTGTCTGGAGAAGAGAGGACATGGTGTTGTCAGAAATGCATGTCTCTACACATGTATCCATCACACAGGGGCAGATGGCTAGGATCGAATTATTTTCATGTAAAAGCCCTTGTAAAGTTCAAAACGATTACTGCCGCAGATGCCTCCTGCAAGAGGCATAATAGAGAAGCATCTTGGGAGAGCAGCAGCCTTACAGATTATGCTGTGGCTTTCTTCTATGCTCAGCACAGCAGAATAACAAGGGAAAGCATTACAGTGCCGTGGGGGCCCCTAGCAAATATGAGCTTGAACATCAATGAATCTATTGTACGTTCTGTGAATGTCAGCTCTAATGCTTGATTACAGTCTTCTGAGCCAATTCCACTTTGGTTGGTCTTAGATAGGTAGCTGCAGTATGAACTTGCTTAAAAATGGAGAGAAAAGCATAGTCTGAACAAGTACACGAAAAGCAAAAAGAACCCATGGTGTATACTGATTAATATGTAAATATTTCTGACATAAATACATCAATGAGTATGCATCATTAGAGGCTACTGAGCAAGTCTCACTGGGACCAGCCTTCTGTTGCTCAGTCACTGGCTTCATTAGCATTTACCTTCTCCAAGCTGTCTTTAGCAGGAATAAGTACATGTTTTTAGCATGAACTACAGTACATGTCCTCCACTCAGGATCCCTTACAGAAATACTCAACCAATAGAGGTCCATTTCTAATACTTTACATCATATGGCCCAGGAATTGAAAATGTTGAGTAGATCATGTTTGTGCCAGCCTCTTCCTCATGTAGGGCCGAGCACTGCATGACTACCTGAGCCCATACACAGCCCCTTTATCCTGCATCTACATCCTGCATCTGCATGAGAAAGAGCTCACAGCAGGGGGCAATATGTGCATGTGTCTTTATCTAGTAGACTTTCACTGTAGTCTCTGGTGATTGACTATTATGTGCATTCTTTAACCCACAGGAATTAATTAGCTCGTCTTTTACCCAAACAGAGGTACTTATTATATGTTTGGGCACCATGCTGAGAAGGTTTTTTTTTTAACCATGCAGAGATTTCCACACAAAAAAAAAACATTATACATCATTCTAACCTTGCTCTCTTATGCAGCATATTTTACCTTTTATTTAATGCTGAATGACTTCTCTGTACAAGGAGAAAACTCCTCAGTGAGGAATTCTATTTTTTAAAGATTGTTCTTATATTTAAATTCCAGGTCTTGTGTTAAAACAAGGTATGATGTGGCTCAGGAAAATAGTAAATAATTTGAAATTATGACATTATTATTATAAGGTTCTATCTGGGTTAAGAATGAATGAGAGATATTATAATACTAAGGCCACAAAATGTTATTATACTCCTCCGTCACTCAGAATGTAAGATTCAGTTAGATCCAAGTCTTTGTCATCTTGCATACATATGAATCTCTTCTTTCCTCATCCATTTGTTCCCTACTGTGTCATTAAGGAGTGATATGGGCATCTGTGGGTGTGACTCAGGGAAACAGTCAGCCATCCTTTAATCTAGTAGAGCCATGTTTCTTATCTGTGTACAGAAACGACTTGAGTAAGATGGAGTCATTACCTCCTGCGCGTGCTCTATAGCATTCCCCATGGAGAAGACCATGTAGGGCCGCGATTCCCCTAAGAACGTCTACAATGCTAGGACATCCCACTTTATAGCGACTGGCCCAAGTCAGAGTGCAGCAGCTGTCACAGAGAATGGCCTGATAATTGCCCTTAACTCAGCTGTTTAGGGAACACCAGGGTCAGGGGTGAGGTGTTTTTTTTCCTGGGAAAAATACTGGAAAATAAAATGGCTGCTCAGCATCATTCCAACTGACAGTACTTGTTAGAATCTCCCCTGACACCTGTCAGTCTGAAATTTCCATCGTGTCCACCCTGGCCTCATTGTCTCAGCACCCTGCCAGTCCCACCTCCATTGTCCCCATGAAGGAAAGGGTGAAAAGTAGCGGAGACACGTGCTATCGGGAAGAGGAATGCGTTATTGCAGTCTGACAGGTGTCTCCATGTAAAGGCAGCACCCCAGCACATGTAGCATATCAGCAGACTGAGTCGACTTCATTGTGATCCAAATTAGAGTGGGACTGTGCACATCTCACAACGCTACCTCATCAGAATCTTAAATATTTTTATGCAAACCATGAGCGTGTTTGTTGGGGAGCACCGGCAGCGCCTGATGAGCATCTCATTATCTCCACACCAGCCGAACACACTGTGTGGAGCATAATCAAAGCCTGGGGGTACGTATTAATTATCCTTTTGAATAGTGATGAAATTTTAAAAAGATCTCCTTAAGGCTCCCAATCATCAGCAGATGAAACAAAGCTCGGCGCAGCTTGCGCGCCAAGGCTCACATGTGTTTTTACATCTGTTCAGGATATTTCAATTTGATGCTCAACAAGCTAAACCTGAGATTAAAGGATCATACGTGTCAGCCGCACAAACATCACTTCCAGAGTGAGCAGGAGTGTTCCAGCACAACCAGGAGAGAGAGGCATCAGCTGCCACAGACAATGGTGCATGTGTGTCTGTCTGTGTGTGTGAGTGCATCTTTGGGATGTCTGCAAGTCAGGGCTGATGTGATGCCTCTCACATGTTTGAGATGTCAAGAAAGAAATCTGTCTCAGGATTTGCTTTTTGGAAATATTCATAACCTTTTTTTTCTTTTTCGTTCTTTCTTTCTTTCTTTTTTTTTTTTTTTTAAAGGTGTTGTTTTTAATGAGCACATTTTAGAAATTGTTTTCAACATTCATAATTAATGGAGTAAAACCTCATGTATGAGCAAGGTTAGGTTGTAAATGCGAATACATAATAAAGTAAAATACTGTACTGCTACAATAGAGCACTTATAAAGCAGATGGATATTCTCTGCACAAAGCCAGCATATTCATTTTTGTCTGATTTTTTTGAATGAATGTGCATAAATGGCCTGTCACTAAGCAATGTCCAGCAATAAAGACAGATCAATTTACACTTTTTGGTTCCTCAAAGGTTCCTCAAGGGTTCTTTGGATACTTTAACACCCTGAATGAGTTGTCCTAAGAACACCCTCTGAAACGTAAACTATCTGTAGGAGTTTCAGCTAATTATTGTGTGTTTATTGTATTGTAACAACTCTCCATGCCTCCCATGTATGAACACAGTGCAGTGTGAGACTGACCTTTGGATATCAGTGGATATAATATCCACCCTCAGCTAGCTCTCCCACTATTGCCCTGCAGCTTCCTCTTCTCCACTGAGAGAACTACGTCTCATATATGCTAGTGGCAAAAACTAATCACTTCAACAATCTCACATATACCAAACCTTCTTTTGTTTTCAATGCCCAAGCCAAATCAGCAATCTCCATGTCTCTTGCTTTAAAGCTATAGACCAGGGGTCATCAATTCCAGTACTGGAGAGCCAAAGTCCAGCACAATTTGGCTGCTCTAACACACTTACTAAGCCTGATAGTTACCTGGTGAGTTAAATCAGGAGTTATCAAACTAGGAAATCATCAAACTGTGCTGTACTCCAGCTCTTCAGGACTGAAATTGATGACCCCTGCTGCATATATCACTGTGCTAAGATGATGATAATGTGTGCAATCCTTTGAACGTTTTGACTTTGTGTAATTTGTCTGTCTGGTGTCTGTTTCCATGACCATGCAAGAGAGTCTGAGAGCTGCTTAAAATGGAGTAGCAAACGTAATTGTGACAGGCCCAACGAGCAGGTGGGGTCACAAGCAATAATGGCAAATGAATACCGGATCAGCGACAGCATAATCAGGCATGGAGCAACTTGAACCCCATACTCCTCAAATAAAGCATTATTCTGCACCGAGAGGTGAGACTATTAACACAGGAGGGGATAAAACTCCAGCTGTCAAGCTCTCACCCTGTCTGCTCTCTTTCTGCCGCTGTACTTTATGTTCACACGTTGCATTTGCAAATGATTCTTCCATTTGTCAAGTTGTTGGCAAACCTGTCACCCTCACCTGGTGAAAAGCAAATAATTTATTTATTTGACTTCAACATAATTAAAGGCATTACCACGGTGCTTGGCAGTGACACCTTTTTATGCAATCAAGTGCCAAAGTGCTAAGAGTTTAGACATGCCTGTAGGATGGGTGTAAGTTTTCTCTTTTTTTGGGCTTAAAAAAATTAAATAGTGGCAGGATGAAGGAAGTTCTTGCTGCTGCCTCCTCTGGAGGTGGGAGACAAGAGATGAGTATGGAGAAAAATATTTCAATACATCAGCCAGGAATACATTTAGCAAGAAAGCTTTTGAGTGTTTCTATTCACTCAGTGTGGACTGGAGGGTTTTCAGCAGGGCTATGCAGTGACAATGGAAAGAGCTGAGATTCTGGTTTCTATTTTTTCCTGTTTTCCCTGTTTAGGGAAGTGACTGAATAAATGTTATATATTCATCCCAAGCAGTGCGTTTCAGAGGAAAGATGTTGATAGCAGTGCCTCTTTTTATTTAAATAATTGAATAGAAAAGAAGGCCTCTGCAGAGTTTGTATTTATGCAACAATCCTACACCCCCATTTTTTTTCCAAAGTACGTGCACACTTACACACCTTCACACCCACACCAACAGCAGGCTTGGTGTCAAACAAGAACGGATTTCCTCATTTCTTTGAACTAAAATGCTGTAAAGGAGTCTAGCATAGGTACAATCTGGTCAGCCTCCAGTGGGCTTGCCAACAGTAGCTTTTGTGATCCACCATTTGCTGCCTGGGGCCTCTGACAGACTCGACCTAGCATATTAAAAAACAAGTTGATGGAACTAAAAACAATGCTGGTGGAAAAGAGATTGCGCTGTTTTACATCTCCTGTAAGTGTCTGCTTCAGGGACAGTTTATCTGCTAGATACAGCGGCTCTTTGACACTGTCAACTTCTGTCATGTTGCCGCAGTTAGTCTTCGATCATGGCGCAGCTCAAGTCACTGCTCCACCTGCATGTTCTTTAGGCGGCTGGTAAAGTAGTGTGAGTCGGCTTGCTCTTTGTGTGGAATGTCTCCGGGCCTTTATGATAATGAATCTTCCCCCCACTAAAACATTACAATAAATAAAACATGCCATTCCAAAGAGTTTGATCTGCCTTGTGTGTGTGTGTGTGTGTGTGTGTGTGTGTGTGTGTGTGTGTGTGTGTGTGTGTGTGTGTGTGTGTGTGTGTGCATATAAAACTGCTGGATTTTGCTCATTTCATGATAGTAGGCACTTTCTTTCACACACACCCACACACACCCACACACACACACACACAATACACCATGGATTGATTATATATATATATATATATATATATATATATATATATATATATATATATATATATATATATATATATATATATTTATTTATTTATTTATTTATTTATTTATTTATTTATTTATTTTTTTTTTTTTTTTTTTATTGTGTAACTAATGAAACATGACTCTAAGCCACACTTAATATACTTACTTTTGTGATTAAGCTAAATATTTGCTGAGCTCATGCAAACTGCTTTGTGTATGAATATTTCAGCCAGCAGTGAAAACAATATTTTAAGGAATCTATTCAACACAAAATATGTTAATCAGTTACCTGTTCGGAGTTTTAATTTCTCACATATCCTGAATATTAGAACTAGGCCTACCATATTTATTTTATCCAGTGTTTCTGTGCTGGAAGAGGCTGAAACATAAAACTGGCAAGACAGACGTAAGAGCCAGACAACAGTTCTGATTATTCATGGCTATCCTAAATAACCCTTTTTCCCTCTCGCTCTCATTTGTGCACAGCTGCTTTGTTCACTTCGCAATTCCCTAACTGCAAGATAATTTCTTTGTTTTCACAAGAATTTTGTGGTCACAGTTTGCATGCCCCCCTTGGTTAGTGCTCAGGTGCTTACAGTGGAACACTGCACAGCCTCTCCGGCTCAGCTCGGCTCAATCACATCCACCCTGAGGCTGTAGGTTTGTGCATCAAAGAGAGTTTACACCATGGAGCAGTTGGTTCGAAGAAAAAGATGAAACACTGATTTTTAAAAAAAACGATTTTTTTTTCTCTAGAAACACTGTAGTTTTGAGGAGTTCAGAAGCTCAATTAGAGTTAGACACAAGTTTGTCAGGATAAACAATATTCAAGCTATGATAAATATATGAGAACATATTAGACACTGTGGTTAACACTGTGGTTAAAACGAACTAGATTACAAGATTATGAAGTACATGGAGCACTGTATGGATGCACTAAGCACGAGTTGTGTAGCCTGCTGCTAAAACACACTCTTTCTTTCTGTGGAACTCTGCACTCACAACACCTTTTATGCTACATGATCTGTTACGGTTGTCTCATAGAGCATCTGTACATTGCCTTTTACAACTTTAACCAAAATGTCTTGCAACAATTATTAATATAATATAAAGTATTATAATATAAACTAACATGCAATATAAGGCAGCTTTATAATGCTGTTGCTCTGGAACTTGAGTGTATTGCCCTGTGCAGCTCCAGAAAGATCTCCTCTCTTGTGCAGATGTCTTCACAAGGCTGCTTATTGTAGTCAGTAATATGATTCCTTTGCTCCTCACTCTACCTAAAAGACCTGAGAGTGAAAGTGGTCACATTTACACTCGGAGTAAAAGCTAGTGTAAAAGTAAAGTTAAGGTTTGAGTGTGAAAGGGACGCTCCTTACTAATGTGTCAAATATGGCAAGATGTACATTTCATGAAGGGTTCATTCACTATGCAATGTAGAATTCAGAAAATTCCAATGAGCTGTATTCAAAGCCCCAAAATATTGCTTAAACAAAGATATATTTGTTAATGTTATGATATATAAATCTCATTTTTGTGTCATTAAAATAGGTCTTGCCTGCACCATGTCTGCTCTGTGTGCATGGAAGAGAAATATTAAACCGACAACATGCAACATAAACACTGATCAATCTGTGAAAACTTAAACACAAACCAGAGTCATTAACTTTATGGGTGTCTCTTAATGAGTGTTTGAATATCCTGTCCTGCTTGTGTTTATTTTCCTGCTTTCCTTCCTCATCAGTCATGGCAGTAAGGAGCACACTGCAGAAGCAGATCCTTCCTGCCCTGGCTTTTTGATGCCATCACACTAAAACTACACATCTATTATGCAGGCAGCTACATTAATCTTTTAAATCGGCATTCAAATTAACCTATATCCTCCTTTTAGTGTGAGCTGTGATGATGATGAGTGTGTTCTTCGCTGCCTTTGATACACCTCAACCATCCTCGAACTCGTCAGAATAGTAAGAGTGCCCTCTTTTGTCCAGCTGTAATGTTGCACATGGGCACAAGATAACTGGCTTGGGTAACGAATAAAACCATTTAGACAAAAAAAAGTGACTGACAGCCGGGTAGATCAGTCTTGAAATATGCAGGTTTAAATAAAAATTTAAATACATGTCTATAAAGTGTTTAATAGGTAGACAAACTTAAGACAATCGCACAGTAGCATAGCAGCACACTTGTTCACTATTTTTTTTCTTCCTAGTCCATGCTTAAATAAGCAAAGTCAGTATTTAAATAATGATGTAGCCTGGTCTGGTAGCTGGACACTGTGCAACAATGTTGTCCTCAGATGTATCAGCAGAGTAAATACAATTCATGCTGTTATTTGTGGCAAGGTCAAAGCCATGATTTCCAGGAACCGTGTGAGTAGGATGAGTGTGAAGAAGTTGTTCATCAAGATCACTCTTGATGAGAGTGATTTCAAACTTCTCCTCCTCCCTGTCATAGATCTTTATTTCTGATACCTTGCAATCTTCACGTGTTTGTGCAAAGTTGCTCCACCACTTTCAAGAAAAAGAGAAAAGCAATTTAAACAATTACATTATGTTATGTTGTTAGGCCAGACTGAATGTGCTTAACTGACCTTACCTGAATCTGTTCAATGTTTAAAATTCTCTCTTGGGTATGCTTTGGATCTGGAATTATAGGAAGGACAAGTCTTCTTACCCTTTGTGGAGAGAAATTAGCCATGACATAGCCGTGCTCTTAGGAGCTACTTTCAGAAGTTCTATATAACTATTTTTGAAAAAGTCTCACCGATCATGTGTTATTGCATAGACAAGCATGAAACCCGCCAGTGGCAGCATCGTTATCAACAGATAATCCTTTACAGTAAATGATGAGGTGTCTGTCATGCAGGGTGCTTGAGAAAAATGAAAAAGGAAGGGGGGGGGGGGGTGTGGGGGGGGGGGGGGGAAATAATAAAAGGTCAAAACATACAGTCGGGGAAAAAAGTATTTGATCCCCTCCTGATTTAGGTGTATTTTAACAGTGAGAGACAGAATAACAACAAAAAAACGCATTTCAAAAAAGTTATAAATTGATTTGCATTTTAATGAGGGAAATAAGTATTTGATCCCCTATCAATCAGCAAGATTTCTGGCTCCCAGGTGTCTTTTACACAGGTAATGAGCTGAGATTAGGAGCACTCTCTTAAAGGGAGTGCTCCTAATCTCAGTTTGTTACCTGTAAAAAGACACCAGTCCACAGAAGCAATCAATCAATCAATCAGATTCCAAACTCTCCACCATGTCCAAGACCAAAGAGCTGTCCAAGGATGTCAGGGACAAGATTGTAGACCTACACAAGGCTGGAATGGGCTACAAGACCATCGCCAAGCAGCTTGGTGAGAAGGTGACAACAGTTGGTGCGATTATTCGCAAATGGAAGAAACTGTCAGTCTCCCTCAGTCTGGGGCTCCATGCAAGATCTCACCTCGTGGAGTTTCAGTGACCATGAGAGCGGTGCGGAATCAGCCCAGAACTACACGGGAGGATCTTGTTAATGATCTCAAGGCAGCTGGGACCATAGTCACCAAGAAAACAATTGGTAACACACTACGCCATGAAGGACTGAAATCCTGCAGTGACCGAAAGGTCCCCCTGCTCAAGAAAGCACATGTACAGGCCCGTCTGAAGTTTGCCTGAATGATTCAGAGGAGAACTGGGTGAAAGTGTTGTGGTCAGGTGTGGTCAGATCTCTTTGGCATCAACTCAACTCGCCGTGTTTGGAGCAGGAGGAATGCTGCCTATGACCCCAAGTCATAACACCATCCCCACCGTCAAACATGGAGGTGGGAACATTATGCTTTGGAGGTGTTTTTCTGCTAAGGGGACAGGACAACTGCACCGCATCAAAGGGACGATGGACGGGGCCATGTACCGTCAAATCTTGGGTGAGAACCTCCTTCCCTCAGCCAGGGCATTGAAAATGACCTTAATGACTTGGAGAGGATCTGCAAAGAGGAGTGGGACAAAATCCCTCCTGAGACGTGTGCAAACCTGGTGGCCAACTACAAGAAACGTCTGACCTCTGTGATTGCCAACAAGGGTTTTGCCACCAAGTACTAAGTCGAAGGGGTCAAATACTTACTTCCCTCATTAAAATGCAAATCAATTTATAACTTTTTTGAAATGCATTTTTCTGGACTTTTTTGTTGTTATTTTGTCTCTCACTGTTAAAATACACCTATCATTAAAATTATAGACTGATCATTTCTTTGTCAGTGGGCAAACGTACAAAATCAGCAGGGGATCAAATACTTTTTTCCCCCACTCTAGATACGGCATATAACATAATCTGTATAACAGCACATTTTTTCTAATGAACACATTTGTTCAGAACTAGAAGGCATGGCTGCCAAAACAAGGAGACACCTTTACCTGTGTCATTCTTCCAGTATTTTACTGGACTCCATTCTCCCCAGGGCTTTTGGGTACATTCTAGGCTCATCCTTATTCTGAAAGCATAATTCTTTTTCATATCTGGTGCGGGCAGCACAAAGGAGAACCCTGAAATGTCAGTATGATTCTGTAAAGAATATGAATAAACACAAACCAAGATTTAAATAAAACCATTGGTGTGATAAATAATATGAAAGAACCAAAGCATTTTTTTCAAGATTTGTATTCTTAAATAATTAGTCAGTTTGGTTATAAATTAAAATAGTCATTGTGCTTATAAATTACATGATTTTCCTTAGACGTTCAATACCTTCCAGGAAGTGTCACAGTGGCTCTTGTACTGCACATGGGTCCTGTAACACTGCTTGCTATTGTCTTTATCTGGACTCTCCCAGGAAACATCTATGCTATGTGATGTGTTGGTAATCTTCATATTAAAAGTGTCTAAATAGATTTAAAAAAAAAAATAAATAAATAAAAGAAGACAAAATAAATTGTACAATTTAACACATTCCATCATATTGTGGTAAAAGCTTTTTTCTTCCTGCACAGGATTTATGAGCTACTGCGGGTGTCACGGTACATTGCAGTGACTTTTGATGTGGCTCCTCAGTCAGTGTCAGTGTACTTGCCATGACGCACTTACTACCGTGAGGCTCTAAGCTAGAATCATATCTTTGTGGTAATGTGTGCCTTTCTATGTGGGGATGACACCTATGTCCTATCCAAAACCCCATGTAAATCTGAGCCTATAGTATTAGAGTGCAAATGCCAATGAGAATGTATTGCTCTGGGTGTGAATCAAATAGATAGTTTGTTTAATTGTAAAAGCTCAATCATACTGAGTGAAATATTATTTAAAAAAGTAAACAATAAAACTTATTTTGAATTTATTATTAGCATTAGTATTAGTATAACAACCCCTTTATTATTATTATTATTATTATTATTATTATTATTATTATTATTATTATAACCCCTTAACCCCTTAATATTGTCATGAATATTTACTCTCTGAATAATGTATTCATTTATACCAGTATTCATACATACATGTCTTTACATTCCTTATCATACCAGCCACAATTGTTGGTCATTTTTAATAGGACAGCAAAAAAAGTATAATCTCAAAACAAATCAAAACAAACAAACAAACAAAAACCAAAAAAAAAAAAAAACCCTAAAGCCACTTACCCACTGAAGCGCATTTGACCCTGGATTGACCACAGAGTACAACAGACAAGATGAGCAGTACACAACAAGTGCAGCACTTCATCACCGGTCCTCATCAATGGGTGCAGTCACTCTCTCATGAAGTAAGGAGCGCAGTGAGAATATATAATCTTTTACCACTTAACCACGCTCACTTCCTCTTTCTCGCTATCTGCTTAAACTCTGCTACTTACACAGCTATAGCAAAAGCTGTCTGTGTTGAAGCAGTCTATACATTTCACATGAGAGTTTTGACAGTATAATCCCCTATTTATTGACCTTATATCTGGATGTCTGACATTCAGAATTATTTTTCTCTGTAGTCCATGTCAAGGATTATTGTAACAAAGTAGTGATTTTTATTTATATATTATTTTTCTAAATCAAAACCTGTGTGAGTTTCTTGAATGCTGATTAAAAGAAATCAATAATCTGATCATATGTAAAGCCTGAAGCCACAATCTAAGCAAAGTAACCAAAAAACATTCATGCAGAGAAAAAGTCATCCCATGCAGCACTGTGGTCATCACAGACAGCTGAGGTTTGAACTGGGGATTTCCTAAACATGTGGAACCTACATTCTTAGAAAAATAAGAGTCACTCTGTACATTTTAGAACATATTCACACAACATGAATGGAGTATCTTTGGTAATATGTCATCATGTAGATAATGAAAAAAAATCGCTGTGTTGGTGAGCGGTACATAGTAAATTCATAGTGAATGAAGAAGGCACATAACTAATTCTCTGTAATTCTATGTAAAATATTATTGCTAGTGATCAAAACATAATTGACTTTTAGAGGCAGATAGCCAAGTGTAATGTAACCAGCAGCTACGGATATATGGTGTTTCAGGTGCCTATCAAGGTAATCTCTTCACTGGCAAATATTCCCACAGTTATTTAAGTTCTTACAGTAAGATTTAGAATGACTGTAGTTGTTTGTATGTCCCATGCTTACGAATCTCATGCATACTACTAAAAATGAAAAAATATATACAAATAAAGATAATAAAGTTCCCAACATAAGCAGAAACTAGATTTAAAATAAATAAATAAATAAAATTAAAAAAACAGCCGTCATAGCTTGCAGCAGCTTTTATAACTAAACATACCTTTCTGTTTATGTATTATTCCAATATTGTTGGGGCTTATATTAATGTTATTTGATAGTTAATAAACATGCAATTAATGGGTTACATATGTGACATTTCTGTGTAATTCAGCAGATATTATAAATCATGATCCAGAATGTAGACAAAAATTTCAGGCTTGATTAATTGTAATGGGGATGATGCTCTAAAGATTATGATGCTTGTCTATATTAGCAGCAGCAAACTAACTTTTATACCTGTTATTTCTGGGAAAATATACCAAATTAATTTTTAAATCCATACACTCTTAAAAAAAAAAAAGAAAAAAAAAAAAAAAAAAGTTAAATCTATAGATTTCTTAAGGATTCTTCAGTTTGTCCCTACAAGGGTTGATGTATAACCCTACAAAAGAAGGTTATATTATAAAAGTAACCCTTTTCCCCTGAGAATACTTTACAAGTATTCTCAACAAACCCTTAAGAAAACTTTTTTTTCTTAAATGTAGAATGTAATAATGGCAAAATATCAAGATCCCTTTTTAACATTAGTATAAAATGGATCATATGATATAGTACTCAATATGATAGATATTACATATGTAAATGTGTGTATAAAAACTTAACAGTTCTGTTTGTATAATTATCTGGCACTTAACAGAAATTTTTAAAAATGTAAAAACTGGTTTTGATGAACAGTACTTAGTTAGTTAGTTAGTTAGTTAGTTAGTTTAGTGCTAAGTGTTTATTTGGTAGTTTAAAGCTACATCCTTTATATGGGGGAACTACCTTTGTATTAATTTATTACCTTGACCTTTGCTTACTCTCTACTGCTGATTGATCTTGGTTCATAGTCTTGATTTCCAAGAACAATGCTTATCTGTCTCCACAGCTTAATCCAATTTTTTTTTTTTTTTTTTTTTTTTTTTTTTAACTACCCGACAATCTGCTGTCAGAGTCTTAATAAATGCTTCATCTGCATTGTCAGGCTCATATCATATAAAAGTCATAACTGATCACCACAAGAGGGTGATGTGGGCATCTAAGAAAAACCAACCAGATTATGTTTCTCATATGAATATTGGGAAAATACACTAGAAAGCTGAAAACTGAGAGTACTAGCAGAGATATGGAAACTGCACTTTGTTAAAGTGTTTTTTTTAGATTTGTGTCACAAGTGTCATTTTCTGAGTGTCATTTCTGAACGTTATGCCACTCTTTATCCTTTTTAGCATCTCAAATAATTTGATGGGGGGAAAAAAGATAAAACGATCCTGCCTCTGAGGTTTTTTGAATCATTAGAAGAACGCTACTGAGTTTCATTGGAAACATTCTCTTCTCCCCCAAAAATAGAAAGGCTGATTTTTCTTCAGTGGTGCAGTGTGTCTATGCAATGGTACATCCTGCTAATCGAGACTCGTCAACTACAAATAAGCAGTTCCAGATCTGGAGCTGGAAGCCATTATTGTGCACCTCTCTCCATGTCCTACTGTGAGGTCTGAGGTTTCAAACGTTAGAACTTTCACTAAAATTTTTTCTGATCTTAGTGCAAGCTAGCACATGAGCAATAGAAAGGTTCAGTTAACGCCTACATTGGTAAACTTGCTTCCTGTGTTGTGTGGTTACATAGCTTCACACACACAAAAAAATACTCTAGTGAATTTTTCTGTATATAATACTAAGAAATATAGCAGGAGAGTTTTGCGGCTGTGTGAGTCATCACAACCACATGGAATGAAATGTCAGTGATATCAGATCATGATGTCATTCACTGAAACCAGTCATAAACCATGTGGTTAGTAGAATGATTTGTTATGAAGTGTGTCAGCTCATGAATGTTATCAAGAAATCAAGAATCATCAAAAGATGGTAATGTAGTATTTCATTTAAATTTTTCACACTTCAATGCTAAATAATTTCATTAAGTGCTACTATTATTGTACTACTACTTTTTTATTATTATTATTGTACTACTACTAATTGTGGTATTGCAATATTATTGTGTTATTGAACTATATGTCATTAATCACCATAACATCTGCAGATATTTCTAGTTTCCAGATCCAAGTCAAAAAAAAAAAAATAAATAAAGTAAAAAATAAAAAAAAATAGTGCCTGTGTTTTCTTACCTATGGTATAAGAGTCCTCACTTAATATACTTGAAGCTCATATCTACTCAAATATTTAGCTGAATTACTATCAGACAGTGGCAGGCACTGCAACAATGCATTAATTTTACATGCTTTTTTGTTTTGTTTACTTACACACAGTATCAGACTTTAAAAATGTTTGAAACCAGAGTTTAAGACATAACACATATAATAAGTGATTATAATTGATATAATAACAATTTATTCATTAATTTCAACTAAACAATGTATTATTTAACAGTCATTGTTAACTGTTTTGTTGTTGTTGTTGTTGTTGCTGTTATTGCTTTACTGTCTGCTAGTTTTCACAGCAACCACAAACTATGTTTGCTCATAGAATTTACATTTACATTTACTTATGTACATTTATTTATTCTTTTGATAGATGCATTTATTCAATTCAATTCAATTCAATCAAGTTTTATTTGTATAGCGCTTTTAACAATTTAGCAATGTCCCAAGGCAGCTTTACAGAAATATATAAATTCAGGATATAGATTTTAAACGTATGAATTTATCCTAATGAGCAAGCCAGAGGTGACAGTTGCAAGGAAAAACTCCCTGAGACGATATGAGGAAGCATCCAAACATCCCAGTTCACCACAACACACTATGCCCGTGAGCCTTCTAGATCTGCTCCTTTATCTAAGAAAAAAACTATTCACAAAAGGCTTGACTAAACAAATATGTTTTCAGCCAGGACTTAAACACTGAGACTGTGTCTGAGTCCCGAACACTAATTGGAAGGCTGTTCCATAACTGTGGGGTTTTGTAAGAGAAAGCTCTTCCCCCTGCTGTAGCCTTCACTATTTGTGGTACCAACAAACAGCCTGCACCTTTTGATCGAAGTAGGCGTGGCCGATCATAAAAGACCAAACATTTGCTCAGGTACTGTGGTACGAGACTATTTAGTGCATTATAGGTTAATAGTAGTATTTTATAATCAATGCAAAATTTTATTGGGAGCCAATGCAGTATGGATAAGATAGGTGTGATGTGGTAATATCTTCTGGTTCTAGTAAGGACTCTTGCAGCTGCATTCTGGACTAACTGGACCTTGTTTATGCTCCTACTGTAACATCCAGAGAGTAAAGCATTACAATAATCCAACCTAGAGGTAACAAAAGCATGAACTAAGTTTTCTGCATCGTGACATTATATTTCTTATCTTAGCAATATTTTTTAGATGAAAGAAGGATATCTTAGTAATATTATCTACATGAGCATCAAATGAAAGACTGGAGTCAATAATCACACCAAAGTCTTTTACAGTTGAACATGATGAAACAGAAAGGCCATCCAGAGTTACTATGTAATAAGAAAACTTACTTCTAGCTGCATGTGGTTCTTGTACAAGTACTTCTGTCTTGTCAGAATTAAGTAAGAGGAAGTTAAAAACCATCTAGTGTCTAATATCCCTTAACACATTCCTCAACTTTATTAAGCTGGTGTCTGTCACCTGGCTGTGCTGAAACATACAACTGTGTGTCATCAGCATAACAGTGGAAGCTAATTCCATGTTTACAAATAATTTGACCCAGTAGCAGCATATATAAAGAAAAGAGAAGTGGGCCTAAAACAGAACCTTGCGGAACACCAAACTTTACCTCAGTATGCATAGAGAAGTCACCATTTATATCTACAAACTGATAGTGATCAGTCAAATATGACCTGAGCCAGGAGAGGGCCGTTCCCTTTATGCCAACAACATGTTCTAGTCTATCAAGGAGAATAGTATGATCAATAGTAACAAAAGCTGAACTAAGGTCAAGCAACACAAGCAAGGAGACACAACCCTGATCAGAGGCCAGTTGTAGGTCATTTACCACTTTAACCAGTGCTGTCCCTGTGCTATGATGGGGCCTAAATCCTGACTGAAACATTTCATGAATGTTATTCCTATGTAGGTACGAGCATACTTGCTGTGGGAGATTTGATATTGGCCTATGGTTGGACAATTGACAGGGGTTAAGGTCAGGTATTTTAATCAGGGGTTTGAGAATTGCTAGTTTAAATGATTTAGGTACATAGCCAGTGCTAAGAATTGAAAGAACATAATTATTTAAAATAATTTGTTTCAGATTTACACTTATTTCACAGCTTATGACAAAACAATGAATACCAGGTGTCTGAAAGTGATAGTTCAACATTTTTTGCAATCATTTTTTCTACTTATCCAGAGGCAGACAAAATGAGCAATAGAAACAATATTTTTGTTCTTTGTACAGTATGAAAATAGCACCACTGCCACAAATATGGCACATTCTTCATAAGCATTTACCAATAATAACATTTTTTTTTTTGGTTTAAACGTTATCACCATAAGATCTAGGCCACATTGCATGAAGACACAATTATGAAATTCATCATCATGGCAGGTAGGAGAAGAAAATTTAATTGCAGAAAATGTTCAACAATTTAATAACTGAAGAAAACTTAAGGTTGGACCAAACACAAACTAAAAAAAAGACATATCTGACCATTTTGAGATTTTTCACATAATTAAAAATATATACAATAGTGCATAAAATCCTAAAGTCCACCAAAAGAATAAAAACAATCAAGATAAGCAATGATGAAACATCTTTAAAAATTTGAATATTGTGGAAAAGTTCATTTTTTTCCGTAATTTAATTCAAAAAGTGGAACTTTCATATATTCTAGATCATAGATTCACTACTATTACAGAAATATTTCAAGCCTTTTTTGTTTTAATTTTGATGACTATGGCTTACAGCTCATGGAAATCAAAAATCCAATATATCAAAATATTAGAATAAACAATTTATAATACAGAAATGTCGACCTTCTGAAAAGTATGTTAATTTACGCACTCAATACTTGGTCAGAGCTCCTTTTGCACGAATTACTGCATCAATGCAGCGTGGCATGGAGGCAATCAGCCTGTGGCACTGCTGAGGTGTTATGGAACCCCAGGTTGCTTTGATAGTGGCCTTCAGCTCGTCTCTATTGTTGGGTCTGGTGTCTCTCATCTTCCTCTTGACAAAATTCAGGTCAAGCGAGTTGGCTGTCCAATCAAGCACAGTAATGCCATGGTCAGCAAACCAGTTACTAGTAGTTTTGGCACTGTGGGCAGGTGCCAAGTCCTGCTGGAAAAGGAAATCAGCATCTCCATAAAGCTTGTCAGCAGATGGAAGCATGAAGTGCTCTAAAATCTCCTGGTAGATGGCTGCATTGACTCTCGACTTGAGAAAACACAGTGGACCAACACCAGCAGATGACATGGCACCCCAAATCATCACTGACTGTGGAAACTTCACACTGGACTTCAAGCAACTTGGATTCTGTGCCTCTCCACTCTTCCTCCAGACTCTGGGACCTTGATTTCCAAATGAAATGCAAAATTTACTTTGGTCTGAAAAGAGGACTTTGGACCACTGAGCAACAGTGTTTTGAGTAAAAAGGTGTTTTGAGTTAATTAGCTGATTAGAGCTCTTCTCAGGTCAACATTGCTGTATTATAAATTCTTTATTCTAATATTTTTGAGATACTGGATTTTTGGATCTGATTTCCATGAGCTGTAAGCCGTAATCATCAAGATTAAAATAAAAAAAGGCTTGAAATATTTCACTTTATGTGTAATGAATCTAGAATATATGAAAGTTCCACTTTTTGGATTAAATTAACTTTTTTTTTTCAAATGAACTTTTCCACAATATTCTAATTTTTTAGATGCACCTGTACATAATATAATACATAAATATAATATAATATAATACACAAATAAAAGCCAGCGACATCAAAGTATTAAGGTTCCTGGGACATTTATTCAATGTAATTAATATTGAGTAGTTGATGGTTAAGCGTTTGGATCAGAGGCCCAACGGTAGAAGGTTGGTGGTGCCAAGATGCAAAATTTACCCTTACAATCAATAAACTAGAGTCTTAATTTCTAAGCCACAGTATTACTCAAGCTAATCGTTAGCTAATTAAGATATTGATCTATAACCATGGCCAAACTAAATCCGTTAACAGTGTACTTAGTGACTGATTGTGAAATATTTAATCTATAACTTGAAAGTAACTAAAGCTTAATGAACAGGTTTGTGCCATGAGTCTCAAGTGACTAATGAATAGTTGACTAAGATATTGGTTATGGATAATCAATGACTTTACAGGCATTATAAATTAATTATATGTCAAGCTTTATTACCATCATGAGCGTTCTACTCACAGCTATTTTTTAACATCATTGTTTAAAAACTTGGCTTCCATTTTGTCCAATCAACGTGTTATCACCTTGAAATACAGTTTTTATAGCTGAAATGCCTTGTCCATTCAGGAAAAGGCAAGACAGAGAGTGAAAAAGAAAGGCAAGCTCGAAGAACCAGGAGAACTCTTTAAGAAATGCTCAATTCCACACCAGCTATGTTATACGATCCTCCTCTGGGAAGGGGTGTTTGTGTCAAGGAAAGACAAGGCCTGTCAGGACAAAGAGTAAAATTCCAATGATATGTTTAGCTAAAAGGGCGAGTGAAAAGTGAATCAAAGCATCGCAGGATCAAAGAAGCTCTGCAGAAAAGTCAACATGGCTGCCATGGGAGCAGCAGGAGATGCATATCATTTTTAGTTGTTCTTCAGTGCCTTCTGATGTTGGGCAATTTATTGATATAGTTGGCAGAGAGAGAGAGAGAGAGAGAGAGAGAGAGAGAGAGAGAGAGAGAGAGAGAGAGAGAGAGAGAGAGAGAGAGAATCAGTGAAATGGGCATGAAGGTCAAGGTAAAGTCCACCATCATGAGGAAGTGGTCAGTGCATTGCATTTGGATTGAGGAGTTCATTGACATTTGCCATGCACCTAACAGTGATATGCAGTTATTGTAAGTAGTAAGTTTAGGGCTAAAATGTAATATTCATCAATTGCTCTACAATGAAAATATTAAGGCTGAGCAATGCATTATAACACAAGGTCACATCAATGGTAATAAGAATACTGTGGAGCAATCTCTATCATGATGTCTGTCGCATTCATGCGCTGTCTAATAATTAATAATAATAATAATTAGTTATATTTATATAGCGCTTTTCTAGACACTCAAAGCGCTTTACATAGTGTGTGGGGGGGGGGGGATCTCCTCAACCACAACCAGTGTGTAGCATCTACCTGGATGATGCGATGGCAGCCATAGTGCGCCATAACGCCCACCAAACACCAGCTATAGGTGGAGAGGAAAGGAGAGTGATGTAGCCAATTCAGGGATGGAGACTATTAGGGGGCCATGATAGATAAGGGCCAGCATTTTTAAATAAAAAATTACTGACTTTTTAAATTTACATGAATTCATTACTCAAACACATGTAATTTAAAAAATTTCTATTATGTCTCAAAAATGTTTGCATTAACTGCACATTAATGTGCTTTTTCTTCTTAGAGAAAAGCAGACCTCATTAAATGATCAACACACATTATTATCAAAGATTAAACTGCAACAGCGTTATTTTCCGATAAGTAACATGTCCTGAAGATCAAACTGATGGTTAGTGAGAATGTACAGATAATATTCTTGGTACTGTGTTATGATGATAGCAGTGCAGCTTTATTTTTGACCAGTACATAATTGGTTAATCACTCATTTAGGTCATCGTTACAATCTCTCTGGAGTCTGTATGTGTGGTCAGAGGCACTTTGAACCTAGCTTTTTTTTGTTACACAAACATGTTTGTCAGACAAAACCACACCAGCCACGGTTTCCCCTCTCTATGGAATTTTAGAGGCAATTTTTATCAAAGATTTTTATCACGGTACATGCCGTGTAAGTCTATCTGGTGCTGTAGTGTTAAAATGTATATGGAAGATTTTTTCCTTTGGGCTAAAATGCACATTACATTCTTCACTGGGCTCTTAACTGACCACTGAGGCAAAGAAATAAATGAAAAGAAGGGCGGAAGTGACACTTGGAAAGCATGTGACTTTTTTGCAAGAGTGTTGAGGAGTGACTGATAGTTAAATGATAAGATAACTTCAAAGTAGTCCTGCTTACAGAGAAGCATTTCAAGAGCTATCAAGATGTTTTCAGATTACTGTACGGATTCTGTTCACAAGGGAAATAATAAAATTAAATATAACCAGAAACATCTCACAGAATCATTATCTTGTTATAAGAATCATGCATTTTTATTATATAATTATGTATATAATTATGTGCTGGGGCATACAGAAGGGAGACTGACGTGATAGTGAACATCATGCAGTATCCTGTAGAAAACAGTGGTGGTAGTGGTGTGGGATGGGTTGTGATTGTAATAGCCTAATTAAATATTTACATTTCTTTCAGTGCATAGTGCTATTTATCCTACCTGCTTGTCTTTTTAAAGAAAGATGATAGAGCTTGTTGTAGCTGTGTGTTTCCTTTACCTTTTCTGAAGTATTCATAATCTAGTTCAGGGGTGTCCAATGTTATCCGGAAAGGGCCGGTGTGGGTGGAGGTTTTCATTCCAACCAAGCAGAAGCCACACCTGAGTCTATTGAAATCCAATATCAACTAATTAAACAGGTGGAATCAGGTGTGGCTCCTGCTTGATTGGAATGAAAACCTGCACCCACACCAGCCCTTTCCAGATAACATTGGACACCCCTGATCTGGCAAATGTAGAAACAGGCCCTTAACCCTCAACTGCACAGCTGTATAAATGAGATACATGTAAGTCACTGTGGATAAGGGCGTCTGCCAAATGCCATAAATGTAAATTAATATGAGAATGAAAAGGTTAATTTATGAACAGTTGCTGCTGTTATCGCTTGATCGTTGAATATTGAATCATGAATGAATAGCTGTTGTTCTGCAAATTTCAAGCTGATTATCACCCTATTATTTCTGGGGTGGCAATTCAGTGCCACCCCTTAGCGCCACCCCTGACCAAGACAGTTAATGGCAACAAAAATGCTAAAACACCCCTGCCATAGTAAACTGTAACTGAATGAAGACTTTATCAGCTCTTTGTTTTGGTCTTTTTTAAAGACTTTATAGTTCATAGACACTAGAATAAGCAAATAATATTAATATCTTCTTCATGATAGCCTATTTCTTTCACAGGCAAGGATTAATGGGCATTACAAAAACTATAGATTCCTATTAATTTAGCCAAATTTTACAGCCAAAAGCTAACACTCATTGTGCAGATGTGATAGATGGGGACACTTCACTCAATTACAAACCAGGAAGGGTCGGGGTGAATTAACGTTATTAAAATGTTTAGGATGTCTCTGAATACTGCAGTTCCTTGTGAACTTCAATGATGTGTTTGTCAGTAGGCCTGATTTCTGTCATGTGGGTCGTTGATGTGCCAATTTCCTTTTCAACAGTGCCATCATGTGGTTATTGAGTGTAACTCCACCACCCTACCCAGCACCCATTTTATAAACGACTTAATTTGCCACGGAGTCTAGCATAAATGTAAACAAATTGACAAAGCTCCTTCAGCAAATTTAGATGTATATATGAAAGTATAAAATATATATTTGATATAATGCCCAGACGATGTGTTTTCACAAGTAGCTGATGTAAAAATATTTCTGATTATTGTAGTAAAAAGCAGATAAGGTTATGTCACATACTATCCATATACACAGTTTTCCATACCAGCAACATATGGAAGCAGTTGTAAATTTGCTGCTATCTGAGAACAGTTAATGGTTTTAAACCAGTCATTTTAATATCAAAGCACTTAACACTAGGACTATAATTACTTGCAGGTTGGCAATCCCTAGCCGCTGTTAGAGCTGCACTGAAGGAAAATGACTTAATATTTATCTGACATGTACAGTATGATGGGAGTCAGACAAGGCAGTTCACATTACAGAAGATTGCTCAGTTTTGCAGGCATTTCAGTAATTGACATTGGCCTTTGATCTCTACATACGTTGCATGACTTGTGTGGTTTTCATTACATAGACTTGCAAAATCTCTCTGTTGATAAACAATTGGGAGACATTACTGACTGAGTGTGGCCAGCTGTGATTTCAGACCAGCCTGATTACAGACTCTTTGAAAAACTTTGGTTCAAGGGAACCATTATGGTTCTGTTTCATTTTTTTAGCCAAAGATTCTTATTTAAATTCATCTGTCATGCTTAGAATAGTGGATCAATTTACAGTATCAGGTAAACCATGTAAATGTTATTTTCAGTAAACTATTTAATAATACCAATGTAACAGTGTACCAATATTCACAATATTCAAATACTGATAATATATCACTGGAGTGGAAGTATATGAATATTAGGAAAATTAGTAACAAAAAACACTTGGTTGAAATAGAAATACTAAAGTTGTTTTTACGGCATAGTCATCATTCGATTTCAGAAGGACACTTCTGAAATGTAAAAAAAAAAAAAAAAAAAAAAACACATTTGAGCATCTAAGGTATTTACTTTTATTGTGTTTACAAGCATTCCTGCTGTTTAGTCAAGAATAACATCTCTGCAAATGTGGTTTCTCGATGTCTGATTACAATATATTTCACATGGTGGGCGGTCTCATTTCACTGTCCGATGTGGACACAAACTGCTGTCCTTTTCACCTGAACGTCCACATTCCTGATAATGGGATCTTATTAATCGAGATCAGTTCACTTGACATACTGACAAGAAAATCACCATGAAAATATGCATGACTTCTCTTATTGCTTGAGAAGGAAAATACTTTTAGGAGGGTTCCACAAAAAAAGGCTGCTTGTCATGTCACCCAGGCTCTGAATGTGAAGGCCATTTCTCTGACTCTGTTGTAACAAAGTCTGAGCCGTTTATCGTGCTGATCGTTCCCCAGTTTGCAAAGAGGGGGATTAAATCATCATGTTGAATACATCTCTGAACCAGCCAAGCCTATGCTTATCCAACTTTGGACAGAAATGAAAAGAAAATTCATGGCTCAAATTTTAGTCTGTGGTATTTGATCCTTTATCCGCTTTTATGTTTTTGTTATTACAGACCTTAAGTAGCATGTTGCAATTCTTCCCACTATTTTATGGAGTGAAGATAAACCATTGCTATATACTAGCCATACATTAGAGCCTGGTCCATTGACAAATACTGTCAAAACCTATTACATGAACATAGTCTTGTTTTTATTCAAGTTGTGACAAGTGCTCATACACACGAAAACTATAACATTCCCAACTCGATTTTATTTTCATTTTAATAAGATCTGCAACAAAAATAAATTTCTATTTTGATTTGTGCATTAGTACACACTAATATAAACCAATTCATATAGTGTATAAATAAATCCTACACAGGTTAAATAATATAAAGGATTTATGCTGGCTTTTTACATACAGTAAATAACTAGCTACACACTGCAGAGAGAACAATGTTTGGGATGATAAGCATGACAAACTTTAGCAATTAGATCTATTATATGATTTTTTAAATTATTCGTACTACCTGCTGGGCATAATTAAACAAATTTCTTGAGTTCATCATAGAGCACAAGCACAAAAGCACCTCCCATGCCTCTGAAAACATTAGACAAAGCTCCTTTGAAGAATGCTTTGGGGCCTTCATCGCGTGCAATCTTCCTCCAGCAGTTGAGCGTCCCAGTGTACATAATGTCAGCTGTAAGAACAAAACACAAAGGCTTGAGCTCATATAAATGCTCTCATTATGGAGAGCAGTGGAAGTCACTCAATCTTTTCAAGCTACAGTGTTATAGTCTACAGTATTGTTCTCAATATTACTACTGTGTGTGTGTGAGTGTATGTGTGTGTGTGTGTGTGTGTGTGTGTGTGTGTGTGTGTGTGTGTGTGTATGTGTAATGTTATGTTTGAGAGCTGTACCTCCTCTACGTCCAGACTGCATCATCATGCGACGCCTCACTGTGTCAAAAGGGTAAGAGACCACACCAGCCACTGCTGTAACGCTCTGTGCAATCATCCAGCTAACCACAATGTGGGTGTTCTTAGGGTCAGGAAGCATGCCTGTCCACCACCACACACAAAATCCAACACACATAAATAAGCAAGCACTACACACAAAGCTCACATCTGTCATGCTAATAGTGGAGACGCTTTACCTTTGGCTGTGTCATAGATCCCAAAGTAAGCTGCCCTGTAGATGATGATGCCCTGCACAGACACATTAAAGCCCTGATACAGGCCTCGCAATCCATCAGACCTGAAGATCTTAGTCAGGCAGTCACCCAGACCAGTGAATTCTCTGGAGGAGGAGGAGGCTTTTCCCACATCAGCTGCTAAACGGGTACGGGCAAAGTCAAGGGGATAAACGAAACAAAGAGACGTGGCTCCTGCTGCACCTCCAGATGCCAGGTTTCCAGCAAAATAGCGCCAGAATTGAGTGTGCTTGTCAACACCACCCAAGAAGATCTTCTGATACTTGTCCTTAAAGGCAAAGTTGAGGGCTTGGGTGGGGAAGTAACGGATGACATTGGCTAGATTGCCACGCCAGAAGGAGACAAAGCCTTGCTCTTTGGGAATCCTCACGACACAGTCGATAATTCCTTTGTACTGTTTGTCAGAGCTGATTTGCTTGCTGGCATGTTGAACCTGCATGGTGAAATAGGTAAGTCAACAATGTCAAGAATTTTGCCAGAAAAAACATAAAATTACTGCAATTTAAATTATATAATTATTTATTAATTATATTTTATATTTGCAATTAATTGTATTGTTATTTTTTTCAGACAAGGCTCGCAATTAGTGTGAACCTGATGAAACACAGATATACATTGCCAACAATTTTCGACTGTGAATTTATAATTTATTTAATATTTATCAACTTTGGGTCAAAAACCATTGGAGGTAGATCTGGGGCCCCTATAACCACTTTATTCAAAAAAGAAAAGAAAAAAAGCCTAGCAACAAATCTTGCCATTTTTTCAGCAGACATTTCGACTGTTCTGCATTCAATACGGTTGCAAGTTGAGAGAGTAGGTTCAGGGGATTCAACACAGGTGTGTAATGCCTCAATGAGTTGCGCTGATGAGTGTGAGCCATCGACCAATCACTGATCACCACTGTTTCCCCAAGTCTTTGTTCTTCATTTTAATCTCTCTTCTTGGCTATATTTACAACTAGTAAAAGTTATCCCATCCTTTCCTTCATGTCTCTTTCCCAATTACTCACTACCAGTCCTTCATTTTGTCTGCATTCTTGATGAAAATTATAGTATTCTGTAAATGCATAAATAGTTGACATTGACTGTATTTTCTACATACATAAATAATTTGTGGTGTCATGACGAAAGACTTCTTTCTATAAGAAATAATCTATAATAATTTATTTTGTTTTGAAACTCTGTTCTATGCTATTCTATGTCCTCAGAAAATACTTAAAATTATATACTTGTAACACTTTTTGATATGTGAAATGATCATGAGGTTTAAATGGATATGCAAAGTAGTGTGTATATGACGTAAAATATATATATATATATATATATATATATATATATATATATATATATATATATATATATATATATATAAACGTCACACATCTAACTTAAAGAAGGCAGAAAGTATCAGATAAGTCCAAGACTGAAATGTAACATTTCCCTTTCATCCGCTCTGCCACTTTCCACAGCATTTCTGAGCTGTCACGTGCGTAAACCCAGGCTTCGAATGTTTGAATCAGTTCGGAGTTGATTCATTTTGCTCGGTTCGCAGTCACCGTCACTAGCTAAAAGAAAGTAGCCGTGCACTTCCTGGTAGGCAAATCAGTAAATTCTGCAGATGCGCTGCCATTCTGTAGCAATGCGTCTTTTAGACCTACATCTACACGACCAAAGCGCAGGTGTATATTCTGTGTAGCGTAATACATGTGTCAAGCAATGCGTGTTACACGGAAATCTGGTCCACCCTAGACAGATTTCAGCCAAGCGGATGCCGGGTGCAGATGATACAGGCTGCAGGGATGCTGCAGAGGACTCCAACATGGCCTCCCAAGGATAAAGTCACACCGGGCTGCAGGAACTACTCACATGTCCAATTAATGTACTACTACTACAGCTATTTAAAGCTGCGATAAAAAACAAATTCATAAATAACTGCTATTACTTAAATAACAGTATCTACAAGAGCCCCTCTGACGTGCCATCACTATGAGCTGGGAACAGAATATTCTTCTCACCTGCAGAAGCAGTTTCACTCTCTCGATTGGCGCGACGGCTGTTTTAGAAATGGCAGCCGCAACTCCGCCGGCTAGAAAGTCTTTTGCAAATGATATCGCGGCGTCAGCCATGGCACCTTATATTAAATCGGTTTAGACGCACGCGAATGGATGGTGATGAGTTGCTCAGCTGCAGAGGCCGTTCTGCGCAGACTCCGAGCGTCCGCGCAGGTGCAGCATCACTTATCGCGAGAACGAAGCGTTGGATGTCCGAGACTTGAGATCCGAACTGGCATCTGTAATTACATTACCATTCTTTCATTTGATGGACACCTTTTGAAAATATGACCCCCAACCAAATACCACAAAGATGCCACTTTCGCCCCATTTGCTGACTGGATGCTAATTATGGCATTTCAATGTTTTTCTGTATGAAAATTATGAGAATAATTATGAGAATACCCTGCTGAAATATCCAGCCTGGTCTGACCAACTACCAACAGGCCAGGTGATCAAACTGGCACATTATCTTTGCTAGTTGTTAAGCTATTTTCCATCTTCATTATTGACTAAATTGATCAGTAAATATTTGAGATTTTCTAACTGTCTTTCTGTTGTGTAATTTTCTTTAAAACAGCATGTCTACAATGTTGCATTCGTAGCAGTAATTTAAAATTTACATTCATTTTCTGCCTTTCTACCAGTTTGACCAGTGTTGTGGAAAAAAATCTCTCCAGCCTAAGTTAAAAAACCTTCAGAGACAAAGGGTTTGTAGGTGCCAAAAAGAAACCAAACTTTATTGAAACAACAATAAAGTGAGACAGTCTGCAGAAAGTCTGAATTATGCAGACACACACATGCCCTTATATACTTTTCTGAAACAGTAAACATATCCCTAGGCAAACTATTAACCTATTCTTTCTAAAAGCAAACCAATCTCCGTCACCTTAATTAATTATTCATGTCTATATGATATCTTATATTTGTGGCGCATGCATAGTTAACTGATTTTTTCTATAAGGTTTTCTTAGGACAAGGTCACATTTGTGGCGCATGCGCAATCATTTGATTATTTTAAAAAAGACACGATTTTCACTCTGTCCCCAAATTCACCCTTATACCTTAATGATTTTTTGGCTTTCATCCCAGCCCGATGCTTTTTTCTGGAAGCCTTCTTCTGCTCGACACTGGTCTGCAAGCCTCAAAGGGGTCTTGATTGAAAACAGTTTTGGTGAATGTCTAAATGCTAATTATTGCCATAGAGTGAAACTGTTGTGCAGGGAAATATATAGGATTCTTCTAACAAGACGTCTATGCCGTTATATTGTTGTGCCGAGAAAATACAGGATGATACAGAAAAGCACCTGCTTTGCAGTATAACACAGGATTCTTCTAACTCAGTACACATTTAGACTATAGTCTGATTAGAATGTATTTTACGGTTATAATTATACTTCTAAGTATTGATTATACATATTGATCATGCTTGTTAACTCATATTGATTATTAGATTATGCTTTTAGAGTACGCTTTGTTATTATATTCTATATCAGGTCAACCTGTGCTCTGGTAGCTGGTCAGACTAAGCTGTATTTTCAGCAGGGTACAGTACACAGGCCAAGCGCCTCTCTCAGCTCAGATCGAGCATGTTGAGAACCTCCATGTAGAACACACAGGCCCAGTGCTTCATTCAGCACAGACTCAGGAATACAGCACAACCTGCCAGTCAACAACACAGTGGTAAGACAAAAAGTAAGACACTTTTGTACAAGTCACTTTTATTAAATTATAGGATAAGATGAAATACATCTTATATCTTTTAGAAATTAATAATAATTATTTACAGATGTACAGGAGACAGCTTGAAACATTTCAATGACGATCTATACATTCCTGGACAATTAAAAGTATAAAAATCCCTAGTGTTTTGTACATTTTAAGCTTTTCAGGCAACCACAGAGGAACAAACTGGTTAAGTTTGATCATCTTTCATAAAAAGCATGGCGTCTAGTAGATTGTTTGTGTATCGGGTATGTACAGGACTGAAGCCATGCTTCTTCATTAAGTTACTGTACTCAGTGGCACTCCTCTGCCTCCCTTCAGTCATACTGAGTGCCTGCAGCAGGGCTCGACTCGGCCTGGTCCTCTCCTCATCCAGCAGAATCTCTGAGAGCAGCAAACCACAGCCTGCACCACAGTGACACACAAATGGTTCATTCTACTTAATGAATGACCAGTACTACAGCTTTGGGATGTTGCAACCCTCTACTGCTCTACCCTCTACTCTACCCTCTATCAGCTACTGTAAATAAAGCTAAAAGTGTTGGACCCAATGCACCGTGTGTGAAGGACTTCAAATGTTGATTTAAGGTCAGTCAGTTTAAAAAAACATAACCTATTATCCACTTTTAATGACCAGTGTTTCATATACACTAGTATCAAAGTATACAGGCCCTTTCAGTTTTTTACACATTTTATTGTGCTATAGTTATTTTAAAATTGATTAAACTGACTTTGTCTACTATCGACACACAATAATCCATAATGACAAAGCGAAAACAAGTTTTTAGAGTTTATTAAAAATGAAAAACTAAAATTTCATTTAGACATGTTTTCAGTCCCTTTATTCAGTACTTTGCAAAAGCACCCTCTGCAGCAATTACAGCTTTGCATTTTCTTGGGTAATTCTCTACAATAATTGCACTGATAGATTTGGGCAGTTTCTCCCATTCTTCCTGGCAGATCCTCTAAAGCTCAATCAGATTGGATTGGGAGCATCTGTGAACTGCCATCTTCAGGTCTCTCCACAGAGGTTCTATGGGGTTCAAGTCTGGGCTTTGGCTGGGCAACATTCAGAGACTTGTCCCAAAGCCACTCCAGCACTGTCTTGGCTGTATGCTCTGGGTTATTGTCATGCTGAATCACCGACCTAGTCTGAGGTCATGTGCACTGCATTCATCCTTCCCTCAATTCTGGCCAGTTACCCCATCCCTGCCGTTGAGAAGCACCCCCATAGCTTGATGCTGCCATCAACATGATTCACCATAGGAATGGTATTACCAGTTGATAAACAGTACCTGGTTTTGCCATAAATAACGCTTGGAGGTCAACCCAAAGAGTTACATTTTTGTCTCATTAGTCCAGAGAATCTCTGTGGTGGACTTCTGAAAGTCCGTTAGAGTGGCCATTGGGTTCTTGGTCACCTCCCTAGGCAAGGCCCTTCTAGGTTACTGAGTTTGGATCATGCGAACAGACAGAGCCCACTGTGTTCCTGGGAACATTCAAAGCTTCAGAAATGATTTTTCTTAAACCTGCTCAGATCTATGTCTCCACAGTCTGATCTATGTCTCCCAGTCAGAGAGTTCCTAGGACATCATGGCTTGGTTTTTGGTCTGAGATGCAATGTATTTATTCGCAAAACATGCCTTTGCTTTGTCATTATGGGTTATTGTGTGTAGATTAATGGCAAAAGGTGAATTTAATCAATTTTAAATGAACTCTAAACAGAATAAAATGTGCAAAAACAGGAGTCTGAATACTTTCCAAACCAACTTAATACTTAGTGCTAATAATGCTAATTAATGCTAATAATACAGCATTTCCGACATAACGGTGAGGTCTGAGGACAGAATGTTCTTACCCGGAGTGCATGTCTCGGACAATTTACTCAACAGTTCATGTACTTTCTCATCAGACCAATCGTGGAGAATACGTGCGAGGATATAGAGGTCTGCTTTGGGTAGGTCATCTTTCAAGAAATCTCCTAATCCCATAAAAATAGACAATGAAAGTATTTTAATATCAGTAACATGATGTAACTTTGATGCAAATTCAAAAAACTTAATAACAAACACATCTTTCATACAGTTAAGTGCAAAGGTTTGCATTTCACATGGTTTCTGGATAAAAACCTGGACCTCTATTTAACAATTTAAATACAAATAAAGAGAATTCCAAGAAATTAAACATGAAATGAAATTTCATGAAATGTAAGAAATAAGAAACAAGAAAACAATTCAAAACATAAGCTAAAAATCAAGATCAACAGGCAGAGAAGTCAACAATAATAGGCAAAGATTGGCTTTAAGCTGAACCAGAGACGTCAGGAAGAACATATTGCGAAGTTATACAGAGAATATTAAAGAAATTGGAGGCAAGTATAAAGCCAAGGGGTAGAAAGCGGGTATTAGAGAATATTTGTATCACATCCAGGGAAATGCATATCTTTGAAGTAGGATTTTAATTTTTTTCCCATATTTTCTTAAGATAAGCCTACACTATTGGGCCATTTCTGCTACAAACTGTTGTTACATCGATCAAATATAACACACTAAATGTCTTATTGGTGTAAAATATTTAGGGTATGCAAACGTTTGCACTGACCTGCAACAAATGACACTCTGCTATCCTGTTTTTTAGATTGGAAGTGACTTCTCATTTCAGTAACTGCTGGCAAGTCAAAAACAATTACAGACAGTTCAGGATGGGCTTTGGTGAACTCATAGGCCATGGCGCCAGTACAGCCTGTGAAAATAAAATACAGAAATACACTGACTAACATCTGAATGGCAGGAATGCAACAGCACATTTTATAATCTCTATAACTATAGTTCAGCTGTAAAATATATATGCAAAATAGCTACCTCCAACATCACAGGCTGTTCTGAAGCGAGATAGATCGAATGCTGTGGCCACATCTCTCCCAGTCACCTTAGCAATGCTGTGCATGGCACTCATAAAGGGCATCATCACTTCATCTTTTTTGAAATAAACATCCTTTAACAAGAAAGGGAAATACAAAAATGCATATTTTGTATTTATTTTTATTCCAGTGTGCTGTAATCCATACTGTATTACATTATTATATACTGTATCATCAACCTCAATATCATCTACCTGAAACACATTTTCAGACTTCTTCCCAAGAGCCCTCTCGTGCTGATTTGTTCCCTCCATGACAGCGCTCTCTAGATGGGTGAAGAGTGGCCAGATCATGTCATTGCAGTGCAGGATGTATGCATGCAGGGACAGGGGGCTGTCTGATACCAGGAACTGTCTGGCCTGCTCTGTGTTCCTATACACTGTGACAGAGAATGTACACAATATATTCAGCACAAATAGCATTCACTGCTGCAACATGACAACACAGCATCTTTACTTAGATTCATAGGTGACTTTATGACGATTAGCTGCTAAGCTTATGCATATGCCAGGAGCAAAAAAATGTATTTTTACTTTATTATTAACCTAGTTTTCCAAGACCCACCAGGCGTATTTTCACATTTGAGCTTATGTAGCAGCCCTAAGGATACAGCAGCATCCAGTAATCTTTCAGTGCCCAGCAATGAGGCATCGATTCGATTGGCTACTTCCTCCACTGTAAGGCCAGAGTCACTCAGAACGTCAAACACACCCAACTTGGATGCTGTGAACAAAGTCTGGCAGAAAGTGCATCAGGAATTAGAATCCATGTATCATCTGTTCAATCCATATCTGTGTTTAAATAAATAAATAAATAAATAAACAAACAAACAAACAGGAAAAAACATTCTATTCAGGTGAATAAGAAATGTGAAAAACAAAAATCTAGGAAAGGACAAGTGGACAGGAACCTGCTAGAAGTGTCAATATTATTTTGTGTATTTTGTTGAATAGGTGTATGCAGTGTAAAAAAATGCTGTTTTGTAAATTAATTTCATAAGCAAGGCAATAAATGTGTAAATTCAATAAATAAGCTCTTTTTCTGTTTTTTTATGGATATGGATTGAACAGATTATATACAGATTAAATAGTCACTGAAAGGAACATTTTCTTGTCTTTCAAACATGCTAACCTCAAATGAATCTCATTTATACATTTGGCCACTCATTTAATAATCAACATCAATACAAACCTTTGACGCTTTAAATCCATCTAGTAGTTCCACTATGCTGTGGCGGAAGCCCTCAGTGTTGCTCTTGGTACCCTCTGCTCCCACCACATTGTGCACTGAGTCAGAGTTGTTGCAGTTGCTGATGTCGGGTTGTACAGTTTTTTCAGACAGGCAGCTGACAGCAGTGCACGGCCCATCACACACTGCCACATCTTTGCACTTTATCTTATAAGCAGGGCTCTCAGGTGAGCTGTGGTAAATCTTTCCCAGCTGTTTGCAGAAGTGATTTAGTGGGAAGCCCACCACATTTAGAAAATCTCCTTGCACATATTCCACCAACATGCCACCCAAAGCCTGGATCCCGTAACCACCAGCCTTGTCCCTGTCAAAGATACAGCTCAGGAATGCAGAACTGCTTGGACAAAAGACCTCCATGGTGTTGGCCAGAAAATAGAGTTTTTACAATTCAACTAAACACAAGAGATGCACTGATTACAATTTTTTTGGCTGATTCCGATATCCGATTTTTTTTTTGTGTGACCTGCCAATACCGATTTTTGCCGATTCCGATTTTCTTTCTAAGAAAATCTACTTTTCTTCAATGCAAAATTTTATTTTCATAATAAAAGAATTATTAAACCCCAAACTGCACTAAGTTACAGGATCTTCTCTCACTTAAACAACTCTCAAAATAAAGTGCTCTGTGACTGGAAAGAGGTAGAAATAACAATTAACTGAAAATGAGTTGCTTTATATAACAAAACAGATATCATTTTCCACTATGTTTATAAATTGACCTTTTTCTCTTCTCTACTCGTCTCACAAAAGTCCAAAGATTACAAGCCTATGAACAAAACTGAAGCGTACAATACTCTTCCAGTGGAGTGCAGTGGGTAATACTTAAATAACAAGGCACCTTTTCTTTGTTGCCAACATATGTATAGACAAAATGCTATTACTTGAGCATTAATGGCAAGATTTTCTTCACAAACAGAAGCATCTCTGCCTTGTCACTTGATAATCGGTTTCTCCTTTCATCTATCACATGTCCAGCCAAGCTAAACAAGCCATCACTTTCAACACTTGTACATGGAGCAGAGAGGTATAGGCTCGGGCAAGTGGAGCAAGCGCAGGGAAACGATCTTTGTTGATCCTCCAGTAGGTCAATGGGTTTTCGCGTTTTTGCCTACGACATGTTTACATGCCGCTGTGAGTGTGGCTGTGACGTTATTGCCTGTGCCGCTGGAAACAACACGGACCGGCTCGGAATCGGAAAGACGTGAGACTGACCGGCCTGTCACCGGTCCGGGCCGAGCATGCAGAAAATTAATTGATTACATGACATTTAAAAATCTGACATCGACACCCATTAAAGCATGTACCCACAATATCTTGTAACCAAATTACTCTAACAAAATATTACGTGTTGATCTTATCCAAGAAGTTAAAGCAAACGTAAGTATAGAACTGTACTAAAGGGCACAGATTCAAAGTTCATTGTTTAGCCTGTTATTACCAAACTAAATCTACAATGTATCAATCAATAGCAGGTATGGCAGCTGTAAAATGAACTTACATAGGCTCTCCACTGTTAATGTATTCCCAAAGCATCTCCTCAGACAGCTCTGCAAACTTCACCTTCGTCTCCTCATAAAAGTCCACCACTTTGTGCACGGTTTCTCCTCCTGAAATAAATTTTAAAAAATAAAATAAATAGATCAGCTGACCCCTTGTCAAATACCATCCAGGTAAACATTCAGATTACACTTAACATACCCTCTCTTTCATGACAGAGGAGTATGACCACTCCTGTAAATACACTGTGTTCTTTTCCACTCAATCTGCAGTACATGTGTGGTAAAAAAAAAGGGAAAAAAAGGAAAAAACAGAATAGTCATTCAAGAAAAGAAAACAGATATTACACATGTAAAATACATTTTTACATCTAACTTTTTAGATGTAAAGGACAAAAGCACCTAGACAGCATGCAGTAGGCATCTTGCTTATCCACAGGCTTCTCCAGAATTAAACCATCCACTGTCTGGAAACAGGAAAGCACACAATCACTAGGAAGTTTATACAATCATTCATCAAATTTTATTTAACAGAGCACACTCTTACTTACCACTACAGTGTCTGCCCCAATCACTATATCTGGTTTTTTCAGGAGTTTCTACACCCAGGACATGTGAAGTTAGAAACACATACACAATAACACCTAAACAAGTGACAACTCCAAACTGAAACAAAAAAAAACAACTTGGGTCTAATTTTGGGAACAGAAATAACAGACTCACAATTGGCATTCTCTGAGCCACTTCCAGGGCCTTTTGCTTTGCCGTTTCCACTGCGTATTCATAGGGCGTTTTAAACAAGGCCTTATCCAAAGTCTCTTTAAACCAAGAGGGCACCACTTCAAACTGTAAACCCTGCACAGAAACAGAACGTATCGTTATTCTTGATCATTACTCTATTATTCACTGTGGTACTGTTTTAAACTTACTGTATTGGTCAAAATCTCTTGTCGCCTCGGAGATGCACTGGCCAGAATAACAAGTTTGCCACGCAGCTTGGATATGACTGGGTGCAACACCATTTTGTCTTTAGAGGTCTAACATAAGAACCAGGACAGTCATTGAGAAATCTGAGCATTTTATATTCATACAGTGCAGTGGGGGGGGGGACACAAATACTCTGGCTCATGAAGCCTAAATCTACAAATCCTACAAGTGCTCATATTATTTGTCAGGCACAGATCTAAAATATGTAGCATTGTGATTAGTAGTCTGTCATTAAAAGTGACTAGATTAAGTGCTTAGGGATTAAGGGTGCTGTTTATATCCAGTAGGCTAAATCCAAGGCTACAGACTGAGAGCAAATCATAGTGTTAATTAATCTGATTCATGCTGATGCAATCCATCTAAAATCTAGCATTTAACAGCAACGCTACTTCTGGGTTTCATAACGAATGTCAGTAATTACTTGACGACTCTACCACATGCAATTCAATACCCTGTGGAGTTATTAAACATACGGTTGGTTAAGGGCTCTAATATTCCTCTTTTACACAATATAAAAAGCAAGAAGCAGTCTTTCCGTTTTCGTTATTTACCTGCAACACTTTTATCCTGCACCTTTCCACGTCCAACACGAAGTTCAACCGGAACAATGTGGGCGGAGCGTGCCTACGCATGCGCATTAGCATTGTGACGCTAAACCAGTGATCCACCACCAGGGGAGACAAAAATCATTCATTTAATCTGCACTGGTCCTGCACTATGATAAGGCAGTGCCAACAGGGAGATCAGAGCCTTAACGGTCTGAATGGAAGTTAATGAAGGAGACGAGTTAGCACCATAAAACTGCGGTTGAAGTCAATGTTGTTATGTGATTAAGTGATAAAATTTAAATTATTTGAAGCTCTCCGAAACTTTGTACCAATCCCCAGTGGTTCAGGGAACATTCCTCTAACGTTAGAGAAACATTCTCTGAGCCATCCCTATACAAAACTGATACAGCCTGGTTGGTTGTCATATGGTTCCCTATGCTATATATCACAAGGGGGAAAAACTATAAGAACAAAATTAACGTACTAGTCTGCTACTATCATACAACAGTGATCCGAGACTGGTGTTACACTTTTCCTCTTATGCATGAGGAAAATATTTAAGTAAACGGTCAGTAAACGAAGTAATGCCACGCATGCGCACTGACAAAGGTGGGCGGGGTCACGGTGCCTCTCTCCAAACCATAAATAATTTGGTGGGTGAAAGCTGCCATGGGTGATGGCGCCACTGCGATTACGTATATCAGATTTGCAAAAAAGAATTATGAAAAAAAAAAATATATATATATATAGTATATGTTAATCTAAATATTCAAACACTAGAAGCCAAACAGACACTGAAGCAAATCTATCAGCCTAAATGGTTTCTTTCATAGTGGTTTCAAATATTGTTTTACTAGTTGTTATGCTGTAGCCTCAAATTCTAGTACAGAAATTTCAAGTGTTGGTTGAAATTCTCATGATATGATGTTATGCTTAATCTTGCAATGCATCTTGCTCATGCATTAAGGAAATTTCATCATATCTGAAAGCTAAATGATCTGTCAGTCCGTGCACCAATATCTGGTTAATAGCACTGCTGTATGCTTTATAGCGTGCAGAAATGTTCCTGCATCAGCTTCTTCTGAACTGACACGGAAAGAACTGAGGTTTCATACTGTTTGTGCTGTTTGTCATTCCACTCATTTTCTGTCTAGTCTATATGGTTTTATATTCTCTAGCATCTTACACATTATATATCTTTTATTATATTATTAAAAACATTAATTTGACTGGGATGATTTAACTTGATACTAATACTTCTGCACCTAATGTGACAGCCATTTATATTGTCATTTAGCAGGACATTTACAATTTTTAAATAAATTATATAAATTAATTACTCATGCATTTATTTATCAGCACAAACTCCTGTGTTTGGCAATGCCTTGGCTTGCTGATTGTCTATAGACTGAACTCCAGCAATGTAAAGATAAGTTTTTTAATTAAACAATGAAGTACACTGGGTTTAACTCAGACCCCTTTACCTGTTGCACAATTTATTGTGTTGCAGATTTGAATGGATATCATTACCATTTTTACCCATCAGTCTAGACTTATTCGGCCATAATGACAAAGTGAAAGTTTTTAGAGATTTTCCAAAATTAATTAAAAATCAATAACTGAAATCTTTTATTCATAAAAGTATTCAGACCCTTTATCCAATACTTTGTAGAAGCCCCTTCGGCAGCAATTAAAGCTACAGGTCTTCTTGGATACATCTGTACAAGCTTTGCACACCTGGATTTGGGCAGTTTATTCCATTCTTTATGGCAGATCCATAAAAGCGCCATCAGATTGGATGGCGAGTGTCTGTGAAGTGCCATCTTCAGGTCTCACCACAGATGTTCAATGGGGTTTAAGTGTGGGCTTTGGTTGGGCCACTCAGGGACATTCAGAGACTTGCCCTGAAGCCATTCCAGTGTTGTTTTAGCTGTATGCTTAGGGTCATTGTCATGATGAAAGGTGAACTGTTGCCCCAGTCTGAGTTTGCGTGCACTCTGGAGGAGCTTTTCTTCAAGAATGTTCCTGTATTTGGCCATATTCATCCATCTCTCAGTTGTTACCAGTCTCTCTGTCCCTGCTGCTGAGAAGCACCCCATAGCATGATTCTGTTTCAGACATAGTGCTTGCTGTTCTGCCCAAAAAGTTCAATTTTGTCTTATCAGACCAGAGAATCCTTTTTGCTGCCAGAGTCTGTTATGCTGTCATATGCCTTTTTCTCAACCCTGGTTGAGAAATATAGACCCTGGTGTGTGCCTTTCCAAACTATGTCCAGTCAATTCAGATTGCAACAGGTGGACTCCAACTGAGTTCTATACACATCTCAATAATAATTAAAGCAAACCTTTAAATGCACCTGACTGCAATTGTGAGTGCCACTGCAAAGGGTCTGAATACTTTTGCAAATTAGAGATTTCAGTTTTTGATTTTTAATAAATTTCTTCAAATATCTCTAAAAAAAATTTAAATTTTGTCATTGTGGGCAATTAAGTGTAGACTTGTGAGTAAAAATGGCAATACGTTCAAAATCATATCAACAACACAATAAAGTGTGCAACAAGTAAAGGGGTCTGAATAATTTCTGAATCCACTGTACTTCTGGAAGTTACTTTGTTTTGATGCATGTCAAATACATGAGTTGGTTTTTGTGGTAGTTATTTTCAAACACAGGTAAACAACTATGGAGGTGCGAGGCTACATACATTTTTGTGTGTTCAACCCACCTGTCTGTTTTTCACACTCCTGTATGGTGCCTGCACTCATGGGTGTGACCCCACCTTGTGGTTTGCACAGGATGCAGTGCATAACATGTGTCCAATTTCCACTGCTTTAGCAACTTAGAAAGTGGCAAAATATGTCATATATATCAGAAAATGTGGTGACTGTGACATTATGACATTTCTCAACTGATGGAGAATTACAAACAAGGTGCAGTATCCTGAAGCAACTACAGTTGCAATCAAAATTATTCAACCCCCATTGCAAATCAGGTTTATTGTCAAAATTTGCTGACTTTCAGCTGTTTGCAATGAACAAGTCAAACAAAAGCAATTGAAATAGCTCAACACAACGTTTGTGTTTCCCCAAATTCAAATGAAAATGCAACTTATAATGACTTCCCCAGTCTCAAAGCCCTGAATAGAATCCCTCACAACAGCACAAATATGCAAAACAGGAGGGCTTCATTAGTTGCATCAGGTGTGCTTAAGCTGGAACACATGAAATACCTGAACTGGCTAGGGGCAGAAAATACATGAAATACCTGGATGGGGCAGAAAAAGGATGGGACAGATTTCTGAGAAGACAGGTTGTGAAAAATACTCGAGTTACTGCAAAAGACCTGCAGCAAGACTTGTTGGCAACAGACACTGAGGTTTCAGTGAGCACAGTATGGCGTGTACTAAACGCAGAAGGTTTCCATGCCAGAACTCCAAGACATACACCACTACTGACCTAAAAGCACAACAAAATTTGTCTCAAAATCATATAAATAAGCAACAGAAGTTTTGGGATTCTGTTCTGTGGAGCGATGAAACAAAACTGGAACTTTTCGGCATGATGGATCAGCGGTATGTCTGGAGAAATAAGAATGAAGAAAGAACACACTGTCCACAGTCAAGCATGGTGGTTGCTCTGGGGCTGCTTTGCATCCTCTGGCACTGGAAACCTGCAGAATGTGGAAGGCAAGATGGATTCATTGAAGTATCAGGAAATCCTAGGAGAAAACGTCATTCCGTCTGTGAGGAAGCTGAAGCTTGGGCGTCATTGGACCTTCCACCAGGACAATGATCCCAAGCATACCTCGAATTCCACCAAGGCTTGGTTGCAGAAGAAGTCCTGGAAGATTCTACAGTGGCCATCAGTCACCTGAATTGAACCCCATAGAAAATCTCTGGTGGGATTTGAAGAAGGCGGTTGCAGCACGCAAACCCAAGAATATTACTGAACTGGAGGCCATTGCTCATGAGGAATGGGCTAAGATTCCTCAGGAACGCTGCCAGAAGCTGGTGTCTGGCTATGCATCTCATTTGCAGCAGGTCATAACAGCAAAAGGGTGCTTTACTAAGTACTAAAGATGCTTGCCATGAAGGGGTTAAATAATTTTGAAATTGGAGAAGTCATTATAAGTTGCAGTTTCAGTTGAATTTTTACAGTAAACATGATTTGCATTGGGGGTTGAATCATTTTGATTGCAACTGTATATAGGCTAGTATGAAATATATTAGGAAACAAAATGCTTTATTTAAATGAGCAACATTTAATGTGAAGGCCACAGTTTTCCACGATACTGCATCATAAAAAGTAACCAATACACAATGTTATCCAAAAACACATTTGTTGACATAAAATTAATTAAAGCAAGTAAACATATTTAGCTAGAATGCTTTAGTAAGAGCTACCATATAAATCCCAGAGATCCTTAAAAGTGCATGTCAATCAAATAATATTTATGTAATTGTGCAGAACCAATACTTAAAAATGTAGGGACAAAACTGCCAAATAATTGCAATATAGTTAGTACAGTTGCAGTCACCTTGTACAGACAGTGACCACAGGCAATGAGTATAAAAATATGCAAATGCTACAAAAACACATAAAACACACTGTTTAAATATTAGATGTTAAAGCATGGTTAAAAAAAAAATTTTAAAAAAAAAAAAAAAAAAAAAAAAAAAACAATGAGGAAGGAAGGATTATTGTACAAATGTGGGATTTCATTAGAAATATCACATGCATATGCTGGCTTCCTCTTCATGCCTAAAGAAACTGAAATCTGAAAAAACGCAGGAAGTAAAAATGGGTGCAAATTTATACATAACATTTCGAAAACTATAAGCTTGAATTGGCCCGACTAATGGGTCTTTCTGTGTATTTAGCATCTGCTTTACCAATAGAGCCAATACGAGCTGAATGGAAACTTTCTCTCCGGCCTTCGCTCATTTCTGTATCCACTGTGCTGAGGTTTTGCAGCCTCAACATCTGTCTCATCTTCCGACGGAAATCCTTTGAGGCTAAATAGTAGATGAATGGATCCAGGCAGCTGTTGATGCAGCTAAGTGACAGGGACAGCTTATAGTACATGTAGAGAGATTTGCCATAGTAAAGCTTTGCGACTGTGTGGGCCAAGAGTAATATGTTGTTGGGCGCAAAACAAAAAATAAACACAAACAAGACAATAAAAGCCAGGCGCACGGCACGCCCTTTCTGGTTGCTTTTGGAATTTTTGATGAGAGCACAGATGATCCTGATGTAGCAGTACACCGTTATGATGAAGGGACAGAGGAACAGAAAGCCAAACATGGCAAACAGGAAGGCTGCCCAGTGTGCGATCGACGGGAGCATGTCCTTCTTCAGAACGTCAAAGCAGGTGGTGATGTTGAGCTCTCGCACTTTAAAAGTCAAATCTGTCTTCTCCAATGGGCTGAGAACTGCCAGAACTATGGCCCACATAACGATGCATGCAAAAATTGCATTCCTGATCTTCGCATTTCCCTTTCTGAAGCGCATAGGCTTCACAATACCCATGTAGCGGTCAACACTGATAGCTGTCATTGTCAAAATGGAACAATACATGTTAACAAAGAAGGTGACTGTTAGTACGTTGCACATGCTTGAACCCATGGTCCAGTTGTAGCCATGCAATTGGTATATGATCTGGAAAGGGAGTGCTAATCCCAGTGCCAGGTCAGTGATGGTGAGATTGATCATAAAGATGATGGAAGGGGTCTTTGGGTAGGTGCGGAACACCAGCAGCCACATGGAAAGGCCATTCCCACAGAGGTTAACCAGAGTCACAATGACATAGATGGCCGACACAAGGTCACCAGTCCATTTGGTTTGAAGTATAGACAGGGTCTTATTGTCTATACTGCTGCTGTTGGCACTCTGAGACATGTTTGAGGTTATTTTTCTCCCCTGTAAAGAAAGACAGAAAGAGTGATGTGACATTTCACCTCATTGCAAACTACTTGTGAACATCACCCACATTGTCTCTGAAAAATGTTTGTGCATGCCAGGCAATATCAGTATGTAAGCAATGTAGTTCAACAGTTAAGCTAGACACAATTCCAATGCATCCAATGCATAAAACAATGCATTTCCTTTATTGCATGAAGCCTAATCATGTGTAATCTTTTATCATAAAAAAAAATCATTTTTTTTTTCACAGTTTCCTTCACACATTGCGTTCACACTTCCATCAGATGCATCTTGATGTTAAAGTGCAGAGAAGTATGAATACAGGATGTGCAGAAGTGTTGGTTGAAATTCTCACGATATGAGGTTATGCTAATTCTAGCTATGCAACTTGCTCATGCATTAAGGAATCTCAGTTTAATGATCATCTTAATGATCTGTCCGTTTGTGCACCAATATCTGATTATAATAGCACTGCTGTATGCTTTATAGAGTGCAGAAATATTCCTGCATCAGCTTTTTCTGCACTGATTTTTTTGCACTGATTTTTTTTCACAGAAAGGAGGTTTCATATGTGTTGGCTGTCATACCACTCATGTAAATTATCTGTCTATATGGTTTTATATTCTCTAGCATCTTACTGTGTTTTATGACCTTATTATATATTTTTTATTATATTATTAAAACTATTAATTTGACTTGGATGACGTAACTTGTTACTGATACTTCTTTACCTAATGTGGCAGCCATTTATATTGTCATTTAGCAGGACATTTTCCATATATAAATAAACTATATAAATTAATTATTCATGCATTTATTTATCAGCACAAACTACTGTCTGACAATGCCTTAGCTTGCTGATTATCTATAGACTGAACTCCAGCAGTATAAAGATAAGTTTTCAAATTAAATAGTGAAGTACTCTGTAAGTCTTTATGGTTTGATGCATCTGTCAAATACAAAGTTGTTTTTTGTGGTAGTTATTATATATATATATTAATTTCAAAAATTAATTAATAATAATAATAATAATAATAATAATAATAATAATAATAATAATAATAATAATAAAAGGAAATGTGCAACATCTTCAATATTCACGATGTTGCACAATTTCTATGTCGCTGTTTGTAACATTGCCCATGTTAATTCCTTTTTACAAAAGGTCAGATTATCCGTGAGTCTTCCATTGGAGAATGTTTTCAAATGACACTCTGATGGATTTGATCTAACATGGATCATAAGGTTTTTCACAAACTTGTGGAGTCTGTGCCAGCTTGAGCGCACACTGCCATTAAAGCAAAAAGAAACTCTATTCTATTCTATTCAGTTTTATTTGTATAGCACTTTAACAATGGACATTGTCCCAACGCAGCTTTACAGAAATATATAAATTCAGGATATAGATTTTAAATGTACAAATTTATCCCCAATGAGCAAGCCAGAGGCGACGGTGACAAGGTAACTCTGAAATTCGTGTAAATGTTTTAAAGAGTCTACGTTTCACTCAAGGTATTGCTGATATCATTTGTAATAAAAACCGTTGTGTTAAATTGAAAAAGAATGCCAAACAGAAGCATTTTCACCTAGTGGTCTCAGACTTTTGGACCCCACTGTATGCAGGGTGTCCCAAAAGTCTCCATAAACAGGGGAAATTAACACTTTTTAGCAAAATGTCTTAGCAAAATTCATTTCATACTTAGTTTTTTTTTTTTTTTTTTCTTCAGACTTTTAAAAAAGGCCTTTAAGAATGCTTTTGACGTATTGAAATCATTCTCATGGCTGGATCAGGAAGCTGCTGCAAGGTTGCAATGGACTTTAACAGGAAACATGGCAAGCACATCACACACGACACTGTTGCCAAACTTATTAACTTCAATTTATTAATTACAAAAAGACTGACAAAAGTGTTGCAGACGAAGGCACAACCGATGTGGTGCTGGTATCCATAGTCCCCTATGTATGGAGATTTTTGGGACACGTTGTATATTTTGTTACATTAAAGTATCAGTACATTACAAAAAATGATATTGTAGAAATTAAAAGTATCATTTTTTTTTGTATGTATAGGCAAATTCAAATAAAATTTCTCTTTATTAGATTGTCTTAAAACAAATATAAGTTCAATATGCATATTCTTAGATATTCTTACAACATATTAGATAACACTTCCTTGATTGAAAGGAAACCTGCTAAGATTTCTCTCTTTTTGCTGTGTCGTTTTACCATAATTGTGTTTAGCTTTGCTATTTTGTGCTTCACAGTGATTTCCAAGGGAAGATTTCCATTTTTTAGATTAAAAAGGTGATAGCCTCAGTATGTCCTAGATTACATTTCTTTCAAGTTTGAGAGGGGAACCGCAAAACAAAAAGAAGCTAGGGTACTGTTTTCCACACATCACTGTTACGATTTACACAACATGCTACCGTACTCGTGCTCCCGCACAATTCACATATCAAATCACAGCAGCTTTTGCTTACTCTATTCCTCAGTATAACAAATCAGCACCACATTGACTTGATTACAAATTGTTTAAATGTTTTCATTAATCTTTGGCAAATAAACAGATGCATTTTGGCAAAGTGTTTTCATGTTTGTGGCTGAAAGTGGCTTCCAGTGCACTTACCCAACTGAGCACATGTAGACTCCCACGTGTATTAGTGTAGCCGTTAGTGTGCTTTATGACTGTTACACTCAGGAAACAACTTGTTCTAAGATCTGTGTCTGTTAGCAGAGAGGGGAAGTGCGTCATTTCAGACTTCTCAAATTCACAGTTCAAGCCAAAATTTATGCATTTAAGCCCAGTGTAGAGATGAACACTTTTCAATATAGCACAGTCCAAGCTATTCATTTTGTTTGAAGTTGAAACTTTATAAACTGTGCAGTGTATGGTGCAGCATGGATGGAACTTCTAAAGGAGAATCTTTTATTTTTATTTTATTTAATAAAATAAACTATGTCTTTTAACGTGAAGCCACCATGAAGGTTAAACCAACTTTCATTTGTATTGCAGCACTTGACTATCAATTATGATGCTTAAGAAAAGGTTCTTTTAAAATGTTTGAAGGTGAGTAAGGATGTGGGAAAGGAAGAAATGCCACACTAACCGTAACATGCACATACCAGAGTTTACATCAGCAGATGGCTTTGAGACATCATCTGCCCAAAAACAGAAGTACTCAAGTATTACTTGTTGTCAAGTGTTTTATCTGATCTCATTTCATTTTATTGTAAAATGGAATAAAATAAAATTCATATTAAATTATCGCTTGTTTTTAGTTTATGTTACAAAGCTTTTGAATGTTAATACTGCTAGATGATATAGGACTTGAGGCCCTTGAAAAAAAAGTTTTTACACACACTATATATATATATATATATATAACCGCATACTGCATTGTAGTACTTTTATCTTAATTATCATAGTGTCTTGCTGACAACTTCTGTTGTCGGTGGACTGCATCACCCTGTGTACTATCCACTATTTATCCATCCATCCATCCAGTTTCTGTACCGCTTATCCTAAACAGGGCCATGGGGAGCATGGAGCCTATCCCAGGGGACTCGGACAAGGTGGGGGACACCCTGGATGATGTGCCAACCCATTGCAGGGCACAACAACACACACATTCACACATCCATTTATACACTACAGACAATTTGGTAATGCCAATCAGCCTACAATGCATGTCTTCGACTGGGGGAGGAAACCAGAGTACCTGGAGGAAACCGCTAAAGCATGGGGAGAATATGCATGGTGGGAATCAAGTACCCAACCCCGGAGGTATGAGGCAAATGTGCTAACCACTAAGTCCCCCTGATCACACTATTTATCATGAATATATTTACAATTGGTTTGATGCTTGTTCTCAGTAGGGGAATTTCCTAGTCTGGTCAGCGTGTAGTGCCAGCGATGTATCACCATTGTGAGATCTACCTATTTATCTATTAAATATGTTTGTTAGTCCAACACACACAACAGCAGGTTTTGGCCATATTGCTGTGTTTCAAGCAGAAGAATGTCATCAATAAGGCTGAGGCTGGAGTTGGATTAGATCCTTAAGCATTCTTAGTTTATTCTTAGTTCATATTGTAGTTGTTACATTGATTACCCTACAGTGATTAACTAGGCAGGTTGCTCTGCCTTTTCAGACACATCACATTAGTAACACTATGTATAATAAACATAAAATATATATTTGTTGTTCATTCAGAGCTTTTTTCTGCAAAGCTCTTTAACATTCACAACAGTTTCACATTTGTGAAAATGTGTTATGTCCCAAAATCTCGCTCCATGTGATGTCACATCCATAATGTTGAGAGAGTTCTATGTATATGTAAAATATATCTGTTAAAAAAAAAAAGGTCACATGACCAGAAATGTTGGTTGTAGTGGCAACGAGACAGCAGTCAAATCAAAACAAGGTAAAATGTGACAGACATAATCTTGAAAGTACCCACTAGCACGATCTTGTTAACTTTGAACTGGTTGTGGGTAAAGCAGTGTGTCATAGGTGAACACTGAAAATGAAGAAAGCAGAATAGCTTCATTCTATTCCCGCCTTCATGGGAAATGTAGACACAAGGTCAGGCTTGGTTGTTCTAAAATATACCTCTGTATAGTTTTCAATTATTTTGGCATTTAAAAATTGCTGCATGATTTTACAGTGTTGGACTCTGTAAAGCAACACTTTACAATACACAGCAACCAAGTATCATTTTGTCTAACTCAGAATGGACCAGATCAAATTACTTTGCTTCGTCAAAACTGAAATATTTATGTGAAGCAGAAGTGACAGATGATACTTGTTTATTTCTATCATGATATTCTATACATAATTTGTTTCCTGTTATGAAAATCCAACCATTTGTTATTCCCCTGTCATCTGTTATGGCCTATACTGACATAAGTAGCAGCAGTATTGTGGTACTAAACTCGTAGCAATGCTCAGAGTCAATAAATACGATGGATTTGATATAATAGTCATTTAACTGCGGTTTGCTGGCACTAAGTATACCACTAAGTAACATGAATTAATCCTGTGTATTGGTAAATCTGTTTGGATTTAATGTACGATGGCGAATGTAGAGGGATTAAAAAAAAGACTCATTTTTCATTCTTACTGTTAAGTGTGTGGCTTTGGTAAATCAGTTAACGTTTTTCATTCATGTCCTGCTACAGCTGTGTTTCACTGTGTGCAGTTGGTTGAGAGTTGACTCAGGCCTGGTAGAAGTAATGACTGGGCTTACTCGTAGGCAGGATGTAACTTGCACCACCCCACATTATTACAGATTCACTTATTGTGCACCATAAAAGATGAGAAGCAGATAACAGCAACAATAGGCCATGGGTGATTATGACTACTGATACACAACTGGTTCTTTGATGATGAGGACCATTACTGTCATTTTACAAAGTTTTAATTAGTAAAATGGTCTTTATCTCTCGTATTAATCCATTTATTATCTACAGTAAACCTGGTGAGAAGGTGAAGGTTGTTTTTACTTCCACAATTTTGCGTGGCAGTGGTAGCTCAGTGGTTAAGACAGTGGCCTACTGATCAGAAGGTCGTGAGTTCAAATCCCAACACCGCCAAACTGCCACTGTTGGGCCTTTGAGCAAGGCCTTCAACTGCTCAGTTGTATGAATGACATAAATGTAAGGTGCTCTGAATAAGGGTGTCTGCCAAATGCCATAAAGGAAAATGTCTCCAACCTACTAGGTTGCTTCATGCACTAGATAGAGCTATTTCTCTGGCCAAAGACATTTAAAGCAATGGTTAAATTAGGTCCTTAACCCAGGCAGTGTACCATTTTATGCTTTTTCAACTCCAAATACAGTCAAATCATCAGAATTCTGGTACAGTTGTTTCTGTAATGACCCCACTAAATTGTGAATAATAGTGTCACTTCTTTCAGCTTTATCACATACTACCTACTAGACTAGAAGAGCTCACAAAGGTCACCATCTTAGCAAGTGAAAATAACTTGAACATAGTCATTTTTATCTAGTATTTCCTATTATAAGATTACAATAAACCTAATATAACATTATTAAACTTATTAGTAGACATTTGTTTTTACTAATTCCAAGCTTGAAATAGTATTATTCTATAGCCAGATACTTCTGCTAATTTTAAGCCCTTATTTCTAGAAAGCAGCTAAATTATCTGCCAATAGAACAAGAAAATTTAAAGCTTGAAATTAGTAGAAATGTCTATAAATAGGTTTAATAATCTCACATTTGGTTTATTGTAACTTTATAATAGGAAATACTATATAAATGAAACTATATCCAAAATATTTTCATTTGCTAGGCCATTTTTTTGCAGTGTACTTTTTTTATGACTAGCTTGTTCCTGACCTTAAATACTAATAAAATAGAGGTATCATCATTTTGAATATAAAGTAAGGGGGAAAATGTCAAAATGTTGGGGTTGGGGGTGAGCTCTGTATTTCAAAATAAAAAACATGCCTACTGGCAGTTGGTTCATTGTTAAGTATGTGTCTTCACTGTGTATGAAACCAGTACTTGATCTGAAATCAGTGCTCATGTCATTAAATCATTTTTAAGCAAATACATGCACTGTTCTCACTACAATGTGAAATTTTATTGTAGACAAACAATATTAATAAATCCATCAAAATGCATTGTAATGTAATTATTTATGTGAAAAGGCTTAGTTGTCTTGGTCTATCGAAAGAGAGCAAAAGAACCTTGTAATCTTTACCAAAGACACGGCGTGCCACTGAGGCATGTAAAACACAATCGCCATCAATTATACAACCATATAATAAGCAGGATTGATGTTCTGATGACATTTTACATAGATCTAAGTACAATCCAAGCTAGTCATTCTCCATAGCTTTTAATGAAAGCCAAAATGTGTACTTCTTGGCTCGCAGTTGAAATGTTGCTTATTCATTATAATAAATATTATGAGCTGGCTCAATTTAGCAGTACTACACAAGTACAAAAGCCGAAATATCAGTTTAATATATAAAAGATCAGGCATTAGTATTTTAGTATTATGACCTAAAATTAAGAGTTACATGCTGAAATATTAAATCAAGTAAGTGCTTTTTACATCCAGGATAAAAGAAGTAATGTGCATATGCACACATACATTTTATTAGTTTCTCTTATGAACCTATTCTGCAGTTGCACAACAGAAACATACATTTCATATATTAAAAAATATTCATTTCACAACATTTGCTTATGATTTTTACAGTAAAATCTGTACACTATCTGTACTACACTACCCATAAACTCTCTCATGTAATGGAATCTATATGATTCACTACAAAAGGCATATAAATCTGTCCTCTGTAAATGATGAGGCATTTGATCTTAGAGTGGAGCTCAACAAACAACATGATAAGTGCTTATGCTGTGAAAATGTAGAAAAATATGAATCCGGTGGATGAGGCAGTGTTCTTTGACATGAAACTCAAACATATAGTAGAATCTATTAACAGTAACATAATCTATGAGTTTGAATATACTGCTGACACAGTGCATGGAAACACGGACGGATCACATCGAGAACATGATCAGTGAAGTTTATTCTCTGGCCACACTAATCAGCCTCTTGTCTTGAACTGAAGCATGCTTTTTCTGTCACTCATCTCCACTTTTCTCAGAGCCTGTTCCTATGGTCAGCTCATAGCAGGGTTCGGTGCTTGGCTCCGGAGAGAGTCGGTTGAAGTCAAAGCCTTTGTTCCCGGACCCCATGCGCTTACGGTTACGGGCTCCTGGCTGGTACAGCTGCATGGCAGGTCGGTCCTGTTCCCGAGACAATATTGAGACACAGAAGACAAGAGCAAGGGCCTAACATTTTATTTCTCTGTGACTGCAGTAAGCCCTTCACAAAGCCCTAATTTACCAGAATAGAAATACTCTCTGGCTCTGATCAGTGTCCTACCATTGTATTTAAACTTTACAATAGCACACGATATGTTTTTGACAGCAAAAGCTCTAAAATATTCTGAGATGTATAATTGTATGAATTGAATGTATGGAAATTAAAAATGGACGGTTTTGATCTTGTGCTTGGTTCCAAATTGGAATGACTATTGCCAGTTGTCAAAAACTGTATTACTAACATGTTGTGGCAATTGCTGTCAACAACGAGGCCTAGCATGGTATGGTGTGGGGCCTCCCAGCGTACATCAGTGTGGTATCCCCTCCCCTTTGGTAGAAAGGCTCAAAGGCTAGCTGTACCTTGGCTGGCAGAGCCCCTCCTATCTGGTCTGGCCCCTCAGACTGGGAGGTCCTTTTCTCCTGATGCACTAACACAGACTGAGAGACATGTTGCCTTCCATCAATCATCAGCCCAAAATTGCCAACAGCTAAATTCACAGCTAACTGCCTCGACAGCACATCAGCATTCACAACACAAGCCTGAGCTGCAATACAAACCACAGGAGGGAGGAGGATTTGTATTGCAAACCCACTGACATAATGAAACTTCAAGACAATGACTGTGATGAAAAGTCTAAAGGAAACCAATGCTAGTGGCTGTAACATTGTCTGTACTACATAGCTGAGTGTTGGGCAAACAGACTGAGTATTCTTGGTTTATGTTCACAATGTCATGACATGTGCTTGTGTTGTCCTTAAGTAATGTGATGTGTCCTTAAGTAATGTAGTGATGTGCTTAATGATTAACCTAATTAAGTTTTAATATAATATTTATTTTATATTTTTTTCATTTTTTGCTAAACGCTGAGTAGATTAGTCATACACTGATAGCACTAGAGCCTGTCGTTTGCAGTACATAGACTGTGGTTGAGTCACTGATGTTCTATCAGCTCTTGCTCACCTTATTACGGATACGTTCCTTCCTGCTCCCCATCTCATCCCGGTCCTCCTTGCTTGACTTGTCCCCCATCTCAGGGCAGTAGGAGTAGCCATGGTGGTGGCCATCTTTCTTTGCTCGGTCGTGACAGTAGCCTTTGCCCCATTTGGTCTCCTCCTTGCGGCGCATGAACTTGTCAAACTCATAGTGATGCCGCTGCCGTTTGCGCTCCTCTTCTCTGCCCTTCTGGTCTTTTTCTCTCTGCCGGCGGCTGAGGCCATCCCGCTGCTGATTATCACTCTCCAGCTGAACTCTACTGTAGAATAGAAACCCACAAAAGCGCAAACATTCTCACACCAGTTCTTAAGATGGTGTGAGTAAAAGCAAAAAAGGGTAATCGCATTTACACATTTATTCAAATATACAGCATGAACACTTTTCGTACTTCTCTTTAGGTTCCTTTGCCTTGGTGTGACCTGCAGATTTCTCCCACTTGTTTCTCTCTGTCTCTCCACTGTCTCCTTTGTCTTTCAGTCTGTCTGATTCCACCTCATCATCCCTGTCACATTTCTTCAAAAGCTACAGAAACATCAGGGCTATTATTAAAACTACAATGCAATGATTTTCATTGAGCCTTGCTGACAAAATAGTGAGTCCTGCTGGCAAAGAACATCTAAATAAAGAATCTGAAAAAGGAAGTGGTTAGACCTTAATTTTAATGTCCTTTTCAGAGAGTTTCTTCTGCTTCTCTGCCTCTTTGCGTTTTCGCCTCTCCTCTTCTCTGCGTTTCCTTTTCTCCTCTTCCCTTTGCCGTTTCTTCTCCAGTTCTCGTCGTCTTCTCTCCTCCCTTTTTTCCTCCCGAATTCTCTGTATTAAAAAAAAAAAAAAAAATTAAAGTGTCCTTACAGCACTCATACATTTACAGTATTAAAGAGAAATTCAGGATAGTTCCTATATCCCAACCTGCTTCTCCAACTTCTTGTTCTTAATGTATTCCAGAAGTGGTGTTGTCCTTTTAGCTGAAATCAAGTGAAATGTGAAAAATGAATCATAAATAATTTTGCAATTAATCATTTTGCAGGAATAGGTTACCTACCACTGAACAGTTTGAATAGAAGACGAACTTCATCTTGCACTGTAGCACATATAAAATGTACAAGGGAAGCCACCATCAGTTTAGCTATGTATGGTGCCAAAACAGATGTGCACATTTACCTATGAGCTCTCTTGTTTTAGCCTCAATTTCTCCCAACAGTGTTTCTGGATTGGCCATTGACTTCTCCTCATCACATGAGTAGTTCTCCAGAAATCGTTTGTATTCTGGATCTAATAGGAAAAACAAACCTTTGGATCTCTGCACAAAGCATAAAAAATATAAACATTCAATAAATGTATTTTTCAACAATCACAAATACCTTCTTCAATGCTTCCTGCTTTGGCATCTTTCTTCTTGAGCTTCTTCTTGGAAACTTTCTGAAAAGGTGCAAATTCTACAATGGCTGGATATTCTTGTCCTAAATGAAAGGCAGACAAAGACATTATTCATATTATCATTTTAGTCATTGATGTGAAGGTAGGTGTAGGCTGAGAGTTGAAAACCCAGTATCAATAAGCTGTCACTACTGCGACTTTGAGCAAGGCCTGTAACACTCAACATCCTTGATTGTCAGCTACTTTGTATAAACGTGTCTGCTTTTATACAAAGTATGTATGTAAATATGGAGGACCAAACCTGCAGAAATTTATATTTATATATATATATATATATATATATATATATATATATATATATATATATATATATATATATATATATATATATATATATATATATATATACATACATACATACATACATACATATATATATATATATACACATATATATACACATATATATAGATAGATAGATAGATAGATAGATAGATAGATAAATAAATAAATGTAATAATAGGAAAATAAATAAAGGAATAAATGACTTGATAAAACAAATATAATTAATTTTAATTCAATTTAATCCTAAATTTATTTTTGAAATACTTTTTCCCTCATTTATTTTGTTTTTTTTTTTTTTTTTTTTTTTATTTTTTTTCTTTTTTACTTTCTTTTATTTTTTCTTTTATTTATTTTTTCCATTTATTTTTATATGTATTTATTTATACATTCATTTATTTTTATATTTATTTATTCCTGCATGTATTTATTTCCGTATTTATACATTTTTTGATTTCAACATTTTTTAAATTTCTTTTTGTATTTATTCTTACATTTCTGTGTCTTGTATGATAATTAGGTGGGTTGGTCTTGCTTACCATATGTAAAGTCTTACCTTTATTATCAATAAAAACATAACCATCAAAACGATCTCTGAAGAGAACAATATCCTCTGGGTTTTTAAAGTTGATGTATGCTCTGGAGAAAAGATGTGGATACAGGCTGCAGAATAAAACCCAAACAGGTTTGTTAAAGATATATTCTATCAAGAATAAATTTACCAGAATCTTCTACAGCATAAATTTCCCAGAATCTAAATACCTTTGATCAGCAGGAAAGAACTCAAAATAGTCATAAGAAGGCAGTGGACTGAGTTGCTCCTCAAGCTGGTCTTTTGACAGGCTGGGTGGAAGACGTCGAATCACAACCTAGAAAAGGGAGAGTGAGTCATTTTTACAGCAAACTGCCAAGTATTTGCTCTATGGTATGAATTTATGTCAGCCATACTTACATTAACACTGTAGTTGTTAAACTCCTTAAACTCTCACAACTATACATTCATCATTCTCGTAACTACATATCCTTTCGATTAGTTAACTAATAGTTAACTATAACTGAATATACACTCACTGGCCACTTTATTAGGAACACCTGTACACCTGCACATTCGTTCAATTATCTAATCAGCCAATCACATGGCAGCAGTGCAATGCAAAAAATCATGCAGATACAGGTCAAGGCTGTGTTTCAGCCTGTAGACCCTCCACTCATAGGATGTTTGTTTGTTTGTTTGTTTTTGCACCATTCTATGGAAACTCTAGAGACTGTTGTGTGTGAAATTCCCAGGAGATCAGCAGTTTCTGAAATACTCAAACCAGCCCATCTGGTACTAACATCCATGCCATGATTAAAGTCACAGAGATCACATTTTTTCTTCATTCTGATGTTTGATGTGAACATTAACTGAAGCTCTTCACCTGCATCTACATGATTTTATGCACTGTGCTGCTGCCACATTGGATAACTCCATGAATGAGCAGGTGTAAAGGTGTTCCTATTAAAGTGGACGGGGAGTGTTAGGTGAGGCTTTAAGAGGTTAATAGGCACTGAGGCCTTTAGTGTTGTTTTTGTATTACAGTTTTGGGATAGAAGAAGAGCAAAATAAACAAGGTCACGTGTAGATTTGATTGCACCACGAATCCTTTATAGCATATGTAACTCTCCTGCTGGTGTGTGTGTGTGTGTGTGTGTGTGTGTGTGTGTGTGTGTGTTAAACATACTATACAGTAGACTACATGACGCATTTACAGTCCAGCCTTGCTCAGTTGCCTTGAACGAAAATGCAAGGTAGCCTTACGAACAGCACAGACATTTAAATTTAAATTAAAGTCGATGCATCTTTATAATGCAATCAATCGCATAGCCTAAGTGTTCTTTATTTTTGCCAATTTAAACAATGCATAGCATACAAGTTAATTAAATGCACTTTATTAAATGCGTCGTCGTAACGATCTTTACTCCGGATGGTGTGTGGTTTGAGGAACACGGTTCCTGCGGCGCTCCCGGTGCGCTGTCTGTGGTGCTGAATCCTTCATCACAAGCCGGACGGCGCAGAGTTAACACACGTAACATGAGCGTCGTGTGTTGACCTACGTACCTTGGTGAAGATTTCCTTTTTCTCCTCTTTGTGCTTCGAACTGCCCGTGGCGCTGTCCTGCTCCCTCTGAGCGTCCCTCAGCTGTATCTCGACGAGGCCCCTCTCTCTGCTTCCCGTTGTCGGCTCCTTTTCAGCCCTCATCTCTCCATTTCTCCTCTTCGCTTTCGGAATCCGCAGCCGCTCGCGAGAATTCAGTGTCCAAACACCGCGAGAATTGGAGAGTCAAGCGGTGGCGCTATCATATTTCTCTTTTTTTCGCCTCTTAAATTCGACATCATCGTTATACTATAATTAATGTATACGGCGGAGTAATGATAAGTGGTTATTAAAATGTCCAAATACAGGTACAACCCAACGAGAAAAGCCAGTGATAACTAGCTGCTGTGCTAATAGAGCAGATCAGTGGCTGAAAGCGTCTCCCAGACAACGCTCCCGAAGTGTCGTTAATTAGGTTCACTGAAGCGCGACGGTTTTTTTTTTTTTCTAACGCTTTCCGGCCGGTGTCTCGCTGCCCTCGGAGTCGCTGGCCCTCGGTGCGAAAGGACTGACTGTGCTCATCGTGCTCCATGCGTCCGGGCTCTCAGGCTGCTGATTCGCCAAGCGGCCGTAACAGTCCCGACTAGGCACTGCAATAAACACCACGACTGGTTTAGGGGGAAATCCAGCCTAGACACAACATACTACTGCACTAAATATTACAGTACAGCAGTACAGTTAAATGCAAAGGTTACATGGGATACATGAAGAGGACAAAATTTATTTAAATAGACATTTAGTGTGTTAGGTGGTGTTCACAGTTCCTTTATTATTACAACATTGGTGAAATAGTGTACGCTAAGACATCCATCCATTGTCTGTACCACTTATCCTACACAGAGCCTGTAGCCCATCCCCTGGACAGGGTGCCAACAATCAAACATACACTCACCATCCATCCACACACTATGGACAATCTGGAAATGCCAATCAGCCCACAGTGCATATCTTTGAAGTAAGAGTAATGAATTCATGAATTCATTTTTTGAGTGTGTTATTAGTGTGTGTGTGTGTGTGTGTGTGTGTGTGTGTGTGTGTATATATATATATATATATATATATATATATATATATATATATATATATATATATATATGTATGTATGTTTCTGGTGACTTTACCTTATGTTTTTGGATTGATGTATTGTTGCGAGATTTAAAAAAAATTTCATTTCCAGTCCTCTGGCATTCTTCTTTTTTTTCCCCAGATAAATTGAAAAATAGATGTAGCCTACATGTTTTTATTTCCATCCAGAAAAGATGGGGGACTGATGTTACGCCTGTTTCACACATGATCCGTTTGCAGTACGTATTATTTCTCGTGCCCATGTTAACAGGTTAGAGCATTCACTCTGCTCACGGATGCGGCGCGGCCAGTATGTAGACTACATATATTTTTCAATTTATCTGGGGGAAAAAAAAGAATGCCAGAGGATTGGAAATGAAATGTGGTTTATCTCACAACAATACATCAATTCAAAAAACATAAGGTAAACTCACCAGAAACACTGTTTGGGGAAAAACCTAAGGAAAGTTGTCATAGTTGACTTTAATTGAATGCAGTGCCAATGCCAGTGGAAGCATATATATATTCGGGGGGGAGGGGGGATGGGGGGGCACTCGCATCTCATCAGAAAGCGGCAATCACGTGACAGGCTGGTGGTCGGAGAAAGTTGTGTATGACCCGCAGGATTTCTTGTATAAAGATTTAAATGCAAAAGAAAAGACATGGGAGGCATTTTCCTCGGCTGTTTGTGTGGATTTTCACGTAAGAGAAGTACCATGTTCAAATGTTTGCTTGGGCAACGTATATAAATCTATATATAAATCTATATAGAAGTTATGAATGGACTATTGCGTTGTTTATATTTATTGTTTAAACATGAATATGAACGTCTATGAAAGATTGTATTAGCGACTGTACTGTGTTGCTCTAAACTTCATTCAAAGTCCTTTCACCCTCCCCCTTCATGTCCTGTTCTGACTGTGTGTTCCGCCGCGGATCAGCTGCGCACTGCAAACGCGTCTTAAGTGAAAGCGCAATGAGCGCGCGCTGCTTCCGCACCGCATACGTACTGCAAACAGTGTGTGTGTGAACCAGGACAATGCTGAAACTTTAATGTGACATATGGTTAAAAGAGTGGCTGTTAAATAGTATTAACATAGTACCAGGTCCCGTCCAAAAACTTCTGGCGTAAACTAAGTGTGGGTGATTGTAGATTGTCAAGAAAGAGATAGATAGTAATAAACGAGTAACATTTACGATACTGTAGACAATCTAACACAGAATATCGCCCTCCCAGAAGTAGACTATGTTTCCCCAATCTTACCGGTAAGGAAAGTTTCTCTGCAGTTTGCTCCGGTGTCCACGCGCAGTCTGGTTGAGGGTCTCTCCGGCGTGGACACGGAGCTTTTAACACTCGGTAAGAACGTGGAGCAGGTGTCCAGATCCCCACACACATGCTCATGAGTGTATGTAATGTTGGCTTTAGAAGGCGTGCAGCCCATCTCCGGTACTCCTAAAAGACACCTCTCATCTTCCAGACCTCAGGGTAGCGTCTAACTCGGCTCTAAATCAGCTGCTATTGAGCCGCAGTGACTGAACTGAATAGTCATGACGTTAGATTTCAGTGGAGAGGCGGCGTCTTTACTGAAGGGGCGAGTGGTCGTGGCAAGAGAGATGAAAAACTCTCACTATCGCTTATAGAAGTGCGACCGATTTTAAAGAGATCGCAGAGTGCCAATGGCGAAATTTGAGTCCTCTGATTTACATTTTGGTTAATGCTCATTATTATTTAGAATTATTTTAATTTATTTTAAAAGTCTAAAAGATCTAGCCTACATGTAGAAATACATATATCCAAGGAGTAACAGATGTTTTTGTTAAACAACTACCTAACTAACTCGATCAATCGATCAATCTTCAGTAACCACTTGATCCTGATCAGGGTCACACTGGATCTGTAGCCTATCCCGGTAACTCTGGGCACTGGAGAATTCACCCGGAATGGGACACCAGTCCACCTCAAGGCACCATTTGTGCATGCACACATGCAGAGGCAATTTATTGTAATCAATCTGGCTACCTGCAGGTTTTTAAAAAGTGGGAGGAAACCAGAGAACCTAAGAGAACCCCATGCAAACACAGGGAGATCATGTGCAAAAACTGCACACAGACAGAACCTGAGCTCAGGATCAAACCCAGGACCCTGGAGCTGTGAGTTGGCAACACCATCTCTTGCACCAGTGTGCCGCCATGCAACAAATTGCCAGCAGAGAATTCTTTTGTCTGTAACAATCCAATCTTTCCATTAATAGGCTTTAGTACGATTTTTAATTAAGCATAAAAAAAAAAGAACACCAATGACAACATATACAAATATTGACAGGGTTTATTGTAGGAAGTGATTTTCCCCCTTTGAAACCCATTTGCATTCAGCTCAGCATATTTATTCGTAGTAAAAATCCACATGGATGCAAAATACAAAGTCACCATAGATTTTGATGGTTCATGTGAGGTCTTCCTCAGAGCAGCTTGGACATTTGCAAATACCTTCTTGCTATTTTCTCCAGAACCCATCAGCACTCAGGTTCAGCACAGTCATCACGTGCTGGTGTCAGACATGGAGGTCTCTAGCATTAGGTCACTCTCACGCAAGTCATATTCTAAGAGGAAGCGCTGGAAGGCTTCAGCAGGCGGCGTCTCCAGCAACATGACATTGCTCTCCACCACAGGCTGCACCTGATTCTCACTCTCTTCGGCTGAAGTACTGAGTATCTTCTTTAAGGCTGTTGTGCTGGGGATCATCTTTACTTTGTCCTTGATATCTGTTCCTGTGCCAGAAAAAAAATAGTTCTGAGCACGGTGGTACAAAACAGAAGCAACAGGTTTCGTCTCATGTAGTGAGAGGCGTTAACTTACCTATATATGCATCCGAGTCACCAATATACATCTCAATGCAGTGGCCAAGCATCGTAACAGAAAATGTGTCATCCCTTTTCAGACCGAGTGCCTGCAAATTAATAATAATAATAATAATAACAACAACAACAACAACTGATGACCCTTATGCTCACTTAAAATATGAAACTTTTTACCCTGTAATGACAAGAACATTTGCAAATAAGAGGGCAGCTGGATCACCTACAGTGTGAAAATAGTCAATTGCACTTTCAAAGTCCCCCATAAGGCTGTGCACATAGCCGATAGCAGAGTAGGTAGACGCATGCTGGGGGACAAGGACTAGAGCCTGCCGATGGTATTCCAGAGCCTGCTCATACTTCCTGGAAAAATAAATTATATATATATATATATATATATATATATATATATATATATATATATATATATATATATATATATATAATAAAATATTATAAACAATAATAAGAAGAAGAAACAAATCATCTCTAATCTGATCCTAATACTATCTATTTAAATATTCCAAATATATATGTAATTTATATAAATTAATTCAATCCTGTATATTATTATTATTATTGTTATTATTATTATTATAATTAAAGTCTATTCATGATTGTTTATTTTCTTCATTACTGTTTTTCTATTCCTTTATTTGTTATTGTTTGTCTATAGAACTTTTAATATTAATTTTCTTTGGCAACATTGCTGCATGCCAGTAAAGAACACTTTGAACTTAATAATAATAATAATAATAATAATAATAATGAATTAGCAACTACATCATTTATACACTGGACAAAATATATAGCCATGATGAGTGAATACATTGTCAAGTGTTCATTTATCCTTTTTTTTATTTTTTATTTATTTTGTAAGAAAATGAGGCAAAAGTATTTATTTTATACCAGAACAATGATATTTGACTTCATTTCTTCTTTTACTGTGTTCTGAACCACAGTCACCATCTACCTTTCTGCAGAAAGCCTCAGAACACCTCATTCCAAAATAAACACTTGGAGAAACTGTGAAGAGCATGGTCTCCAAGTATGAATTGCAAGTGGAAATGAATAATTCATTGTGCACTGTAATGACAATATAGACTATTTATGCAGTACAATACTCTATTTATGCAGAGAGACAGGAGGAGGACTAGAGAAGCACAGAGAATAAACAGCAGAAGAGAGATTCAGTCTGCCCAATGCTTCTGAAAGCTCTTCATTAAACACTAGCACTCTGGATAATTTTCGAGGCCTGTCCTTTTCAGGTAATTTCCTAGTTAGAACATCTATGTGTGTGGTGCTTAGAGATAATGCGGCCTATTGATGAGATATTTTGCAAAATAAGAGCAGCACCACTCTAAGGGTTTATAAACACAGTTGAATTAGCAGTAATGAAGTAATTATGCATTACTGCAACAATATATAGAGGAAAAAACAAACAGATTTTCCTGTAGATATTTTAACTGTTGTTTAAACACAGAAGGACAAAAAATATACTGTGACATCACAGTTTTGGCATCTAACTTACTTTAGCTTGCGACACACATGACCTAGATTGTTTAACAATGGCTCCCATTTGTCCACAGTGACCTACAGGAAAGGGGAAATATGTTTACTTAATGACAGGGTCCAACATTTACAGCACAGTACACTTTTCATACAAAAGTTATAAGAAAATCAACATTAACACACACATTTATTCATAGGGTTGATTAGGGGCAGGTCTAGGGTCAGTGGATATATGGGGCTTAGCCCAGAGACATCCAACTAATCCATCTAATTAGGAATCTGCCTACAGAACATTCACAGATTATCATACTCATCAACAAAAACGCATGACCACAAAGTGAGAATACTACACTAGATGTTAGATTTACAAACAAAAGTAACAGCACACAAACACTTGTTGAAGCCAAGTGGAATTAAACACGGACAGAAGTCTTGCACAAACCACATTACTCATCCAGACCAAATTAAGTAAAAACCCATTACAGACTATGTGAATCACATGCGGATATTGTGTGTGTGTGTGTGTGTTGCCTGTCGCCATGGATAGTCAGACACTTTAACCGACTAGCTTTTCCTCCATTCACACATATGCAAATCAGAGACATAATTATATAAAAAAAAAAAAAATTAAGAAAAAGACAAAAAAATAATATGATAAAATCTCTATTTGTTGCTTAATGGTGACAGGGGTGTTCCGCGACAAATACATCCATTTTCTGTACCGTTTATCCTACACAGGGTCACAGGGAGCCTGGAGCCTATCCCAGGGAACTCAGGGCACAAGGCAGGGGACACCCTGGACAGGGTGCCAACCCATCGCAGGGCACAATTGCGCACACATTCACACACTACAGACAATTTAGAAATGCCAATCAGTCTACAACATGTCTCTGGACTGGGGTAGGAAAAGCACATGGAGAACATGCACGCTCCACACACACAGGAGAGAACTGAACCGCTAACCCCTAAGCCACCGTGCCCCCGCAGCGGGATCGGGTGTTATAGCCAAATAACAATGCAATCAATACTTTAAACAGTATGTTACAGATACCTGAAGGAGCCGCATCTTTCCGTTCAAGTGTTGAACCTGGCTGATGCTGTTTTTTTGTTTATTTCTTAAAAAAAATTTGAAATGTCCATTTCAAATACATCAATTGTCTTCATACACACCTACGAAGTGTCTGTCTGAGGCAATCAAGATAATTAAATCCAAAAGTTCTAATCTCATTGGCTGTGTAACGTCTGAACGTATCAAACTGATTTCTGAATCAGCCTAGGTTAGCAATGAAATTTCTCTGTCTCCTTGAGCTGTAAATCCCTATCTGTTTAATGACCACTCTGGCCCCAGTTTGACCAGATACCTTTGGAATGCTAACGACCAACCCAACTCTTCACTCACACTCTTCCGGTTTCTCTCTCCCCCGGGGCCACGTGCCCCGGGAAGAGGAAGCCAGGATCTCTCTCTCTCCCGGACAAAGGACGCAACCGCCTCACGGCCGACAGCCTTTTTTTGCCATTGCAAAATGGCACGACGAACCAGCGAACTCTACACGACCTCGCGCGAACTTTCAAACCGAAGCCATGCAAGTATAGTCTAATTGATCTATACATGCGTTAAGATTGCACCCCTGTTTACAGGAGATTTAAGTTCGTTGCTGGTTTTGGAAAAGGCTAATTAGTTGTGTTTTTGTCTGCTTCCCTTTTATTTCATTACTTTCTCTCTATGCCTTTTCTTTCCTTGTATATAGATGTACATATGTATGGTTTGCTTAGAGTTAGTCGTGTGTATCCATAGTTACATCTAGTTATTAAAATCTATTATCCCACGCTTGATTTTCTCTGTTTTTGTTCACGTGATGAGTAAATTAAATGCTGCGATCTCGGCTACACGCTCTAGAAACGGATATTTCCTTCTTGGCCAGAAGGATAAACTCCCTCTTTAGAGTTCATAATTCCAAACTAGACTACAGCTAACCCTAAAGCTGATCTAGACCACATACAGGTGCATCTCAATAAATTAGAATGTCGTGGAAAAGTTCATTTATTTCAGTAATTCAACTCAAATTGTGAAACTCATGTATTAAATAAATTCAATGCACACAGACTGAAGTAGTTTAAGTCTTTGGTTCTTTTAATTGTGATGATTTTGGCTCACATTTAACAAAAACCCACCAATTCACTCTCTCAACAAATTAGAATACTTCATAAGACCAATAAAAAAAAACATTTTTAGTGAATTGTTGGCCTTCTGGAAAGTATGTTCATTTACTGTACATGTACTCAATACTTGGTAGGGGCTCCTTTTGCTTTAATTACTGCCTCAATTCGGCGTGGCATGGAGGTGATCAGTTTGTGGCACTGCTGAGGTGGTATGGAAGCCCAGGTTTCTTTGACAGTGGCCTTCAGCTCATCTGCATTTTTTGGTCCATTGTTTCTCATTTTCCTCTTGACAATTCTCCATAGATTCTCTATGTGGTTCAGGTGTGGTGAGTTTGCTGGCCAGTCAAGCACACCAACACCATGGTCATTTAACCAACTTTTGGTGCTTTTGGCAGTGTGGGCAGGTGCCAAATCCTGCTGGAAAATGAAATCAGCATCTTCAAAAAGCTGGTCAGCAGAAGGAAGCATGAAGTGCTCCAAAATTTCTTGGTAAACAGGTGCAGTGACTTTGGTTTTCAAAAAACACAATGGACCAACACCAGCAGATGACATTGCACCCCAAATCATCACAGACTGTGGAAACTTAACACTGGACTTCAAGCAACTTGGGCTATGAGCTTCTCCACCCTTCCTCCAGACTCTAGGACCTTGGTTTCCAAATAAAATACAAAACTTGCTCTCATCTGAAAAGAGGACTTTGGACCACTGGGCAACAGTCCAGTTCTTCTTCTCCTTAGCCCAGGTAAGACGCCTCTGACGTTGTCTGTGGTTCAGGAGTGGCTTAACAAGAGGAATACGACAACTGTAGCCAAATTCCTTGACACGTCTGTGTGTGGTGGCTCTTGATGCCTTGACCCCAGCCTCAGTCTATTCCTTGTGAAGTTCACTCAAATTATTGAATCGATTTTGCTTGACAATCCTCATAAGGCTGCGGTTCTCTCGGTTGGTTGTGCATCTTTTTCTTCCACACTTTTTCCTTCCACTCAACTTTCTGTTAACATGCTTGGATACAGCACTCTGTGAACAGCCAGCTTCTTTGGCAATGAATGTTTGTGGCTTACCTAGTGAACCAAACTGTGAGACCATTTTGAAGGCTCAGGAAACCTTTGCAGGTGTTTTGAGTTGATTAGCTGATTGTCATGTCACCATATTCTAATTTGTTGAGATAGTGAATTGGTGGGTTTTTGTTAAATGTGAGCCAAAATCATCACAATTAAAAGAACCAAAGACTTAAACTACTTCAGTCTGTGTGCATTAAATTTATTTTATACACGAGTTTCACAATTAGAGTTGAATTACTGAAATAAATTAACTTTTCCACGACATTCTAATTTATTGAGATGCACCTGTACATAGTCATAATTAATTATAATCCGTTGTAGTTAAATATCTATATGTATATGTGCACATACATGAATTCCCTTTCATGGCTGATGTATATTTATAACTGGTCACAACACGCGTTGATTAGATATATAGATATATTTCACGCCATTTGAGCTAATTCCTTATATAAATTGGAGAATACATTTAAATGTGTTAAACATCTTTTAATTTGTTACATAAATTGTAACTGGTGGAGAATATTTTTAAACGTTGCAGATTCATCCGAGTTACTACAAATTCTGGTAGATAATGCGGGCACGCTTTAAAAATCGTCTCCTTTAAAAAGGTGCTTCGAATCCAGGCGTGCGCTTCTGTTTCGTTTTTCATGTTTAAAGTTGATCCATTACATTATTCTGGTGGAAAAGAATAATGCTAGTAATGATTGATTCGTTACAGCTGGATTGTATGTAACTTCCCATCAATGGTTGGCCAGTTTACATGTAGATCATTACTTCTAGACTCGGTGGGTGGTTATCGTTAGGAGTAAATGACAACATATGTAGACATTGTTTGATGTGCAGAGCGCAGATCTGTGGTTCTAGTTGATATTTTATTTTAATGCGCATGAAAACTCAGTGATGAGTACAAGCCAAGGTAATAAAAACATTCAGGGCTTTACTGAAAACATTCTGGGCTTAAGCCCTGGTAGCCCAGGCCTAGCACCACCCCTGGGGTTGCACTTTTATTTCAAAGTGACTTACAAGTAAGACAAGTTAAAACTGAGTAGTTGAGTGCTAACAGTCTTGTTCAAAGCACCCAATAGTGACAGTTCGTTGAGGTTTGAACTTGTAACCTTCTCACCACCATCCTCAACCACTAAGCCACAACTGCCCAAAAAACGTCATTTCAAGAATCCAGACAAAATTTTCTCACAGAATGACTGGGTAAATACCTCGTTGCCAATAGCCTTGATCTTCTCCAGTGCATCTATAAACAACTTCTCTGCCGTCTTCCAGCTGAAACAGTATGACTGGTAAATCCGCAATGTCGCAGCCATACAACAGAAATGAACAACATGCAACTTAATGAACTTAATGTGTCTGTAACAAATTCCACTTACTCTCCATTCTGGAAGGCCACCACGGCAACCTCATGGATGACGAACGGGTCCTCTGGAGCGATGCTCAGAGCCTGGCTAAAAAAGCGCTCTGCTAGCTTTGGGTTGTTGGTGAGGCCGTACTCCAGACCGATATACAGCATGGGTAAGTGACACCTTGTAGGGGAACAGTCAATATACACATGCGTGTTTTTGCAAATGAGCATAAAATGGTAATTGTACATGTGCCTATAACTGCAGGTGTACTTACCCTTTCATTAGCTGGGCGGCTGTGAAGTACGCTGCCATGGCCTGGTCATGCTCACTTTCCACTGCAAACGAATGACCATATGCTATCCACGCTGGCCCATATGTGCGCTCCAATGTGGTGGCCTTACTAAAACCCAAACAAAGCATCACACTGACTAACAGCTCATCAGGACTTTACCATCACCACTTTCACACTAGCTAGAATTCACAGCAGAGTGCTAGCGTAGAGACCATCCGCATTCTGCATGTACAGCACGCTTGGACTCATGTCTCACAGTGCTGAAACTCTAGTTAAATCAATACATCTGCTGCATTTAATGCAATTCAGAACTGCATCTAAAAACACTTCAGAAATGCATCGGGTGTAGGCGATTCAGTGACTGACTCCAAATCATGAAATGCCTCACCCAGTGTAGAGAACAACAAATATTTAGAGAAAAGAGAAGATGAAGAAGTGTGTAGAGAGGTGAGAAACATGTATTATACATGTACATTCTTAGCAAAGGTAAGCCTGTTCGAGTTCTTCTTAAAGCTCTTGCTTAGCATTACATATTTTTAGTATTTGGAAAAGAGACACATTTTAATAAATTACTTTTTAAATTTTAATAAATTACCTAAGCATAATAGTGCACACAACTTAATCGGTTTGGAGCCATTCTTTTTCCTAGAAATGCCACATTTTATTTTATGAGCCTAGATTATTAGGGTTAATCAATAAAAGTTTTTTTTTTTTTTTTTTTTTAAAAGAATAGCCTTAAATTATGGCAAATCAAGGGCTCATAAACATGCTGAAGTGGCCCAGGCAGAATCTTTTTGACACCCTTGGTCTTACCTAAGGTACCGCCGTGCGTGTTCATTTTTATGTCCAACCATCAGATAGTAACATCCAACAGCAAACCACGAGACCTAGACAACAATTAGAATGCAGAAAATTAGGAAATAAAAAAAACAAATCAACAGTGTACTGTGTGCATGAGTGACATCATTCAAAGACTGCACTCACTGGGTTATTGGGGTATAAATCCACCAGCTTATGAGAGAGGTAAAACAATTCTGCAGAGATAAAAGCAAATTAAACTTGGGATATAAAAGATTTTCATACAGAAGAGTAAAATGAGGTAATTCACTGTCCTACCATTTGCTTTGCTCAGCTCCACTAGGGTTCCAATGTGTACCGGTAAACAATTAGCATGAAATGGGTCTTTGACCATTACCCTGGACAGAAAACATAAGCACTCAGTGCAGATGATAAATAAAAATAATAATATAATAAAATAAATAAATAATATATATATATTTTTTTAAATAAATAAAATTAAATTTAAAAAAAAAAGGTTGAGGGGTAGGTGAGCCCTTGACTCCTCAAATGAAGATTACACCCCCTTATCTAGGAGGTTTTATGTTTTGTTGATTGGTTCTAGGCTTCAAAATATCTAAAATGTATTTGATGAAGCAGTTAAGTAAGTAAGCAAATAAATAAACGTTCAATTAGATTTTTATTGCCTTTATCATGATCGATCATTGCTGTCCGTTTGCAGGTGCTCAAGTACTCTGTGCCCATCCTTAATGCTGTGCCAGTAAAATTAACTTAAATTAACATTACAGAGAATTTGTACGTAAATCACATTAGAAAATATCTGATTCAGTTGGATACCAATCCAGCGTTTTATGCCAGTATTGTATCAGGGCAACACTCATTTTAGTAACTTTTAAAGTGTTTAGGTGATGTCATTATGCTACCCAAAGTCCAGAATACTGACAGATTTTCTGGGTCATAATGTTTATTGGATGCAAAGGGGGAAAAACCCTGGTGTTTACTTGATGCCAGCACTCATGACGATACTCGTCATCTCCAGCAGCTAACTAGTCATTTCTAAATGACTAGTGACATTTTTGGCCAAAAGATTTGCACAGCAATTATTCAAACCAAGCAAGAGGTACATTAATCCATTGTCTATGGAAATGTCCAAAGACACAGTACAGTGCCCTCCACTAATATTGGCACCCTTAGTAAATATGACCAAAGAAACTGTGAAAAATTGTCTTTACTGTTTAAGCTTTTGATTTTTCGTTCAAAAAATTCACAAAAATACTCTGCTCTTGTGGATATCAAACAACTGCAAACACAACACAGATTTATAAAACAACAACAACAAAAAAAACATATATCCTTGCTAAATATACTGTATGTGTGCCACAATTACTGGCACCCTTTTAGTCAATACTTTGTGCTACCTCCCTTTGCCAAGATAACAGCTCTGAGTCTTTTCCTATAATGCCTGATGAGGTTGGAGAATACATGGCAAGGGATCCGAGACCATTCCTCCATACAGAATCTCTCCAGATCCTTCAAAGTTCGAGGTCCATGCTGGTGGACTCTCCTCTTCAGTTCACCCCACAGGTTTTCTATGGGTTTCAAGTCAGGGGACTGGGATGTCCATGGCAGGACCTTGATTTTGTGGTCAGTAAACCATTTTTGTGTTGATTTTGATGTGTTTTGGATCATTGTCCTGCTGGAAGTTCCAACCACGGCCCATTTTAAGCTTTCTGGCAGAGGCAGTCAGGTTTTCATTTAATATCTGTTGATATTTGAGAGTCTATGATGCCATGTATCCTAACAAAATGTCCAGGTCCTCTGGCAGAAAAACATTAAAGAGCCACCACCATATTTAACCGTGGGCATGTGGTACTTTTCCATATGGCTACCTCTCTGTGTGCACCAAAACCACCTCTGTGTTTATTGCCAAAAAGCTTCATTTTGGGTTCATCTGACCATAGAACCCGATCCCATTTGAAGTTCCAGTAGTGTCTGGCAAACTGAAGATGCTTGAGTTTGTTTTTGGATGAGAGTAGAGGCTTTTTTCTTGAAACCCTTCCAAAAAACTTGTGGTGGTGTAGGTGACTTCAGATTGTAGTTTTTGAGACTTTCTGACCCCAAGACACAACTGACTTCTGCAATTCTCCAGCTGTGATCCTTGGAGATTTTTTGGCCACTCAAACCATACTCTTCACAGTGTGTTGAGACAATATACACACGTCCAATTCCAGGTTGATAAATAACATCTCCAGTTGACTGGAACTTCTTAACTATTGCCCTGATGGTGGAAATGGAAATAAATTCTTATAGCCACTTCTCATTCTGTGAAGCTCAACAACCTTTTGCCACACATCACAGCTATATTCCTTGGTCTTACCCATTGTTATGAATGACTAAGGGAATTTTCCCCTTTGTGTTACCTAATATTTATACCCCTGTGAAACAGGGTAGAACATGGTTGAACAATTTCCCGTTCCTAGTCACCAAGGTGTACTAAAGAAATGTAAAATATCAATGGGGGAAAAAATTAAAATGAAAAGGGTGCCAATAATTGTTGCACACCTATTTTTAACAAAGATTTTTTTGATAAACCTGTGTTTACAATTTTTTGATATCCATGAGAGCAGAGTATTTTTGTGATTTCTTTTTAACAAAAGACCAAAAGGTTGAACAATAAAGACAATTTTTCACAGCCTTCTTTGCTCATATTTACCAAGGATGCCAATATTAGTGGAGGGCACTGTACTTTTGTAAGGAGGTGGTGACGTATAACTTATGTAATCAGTAAAGAAATACCTTTTCAATTGAAACTATGTGTACTTGAAATTTATCCAGAGGATTATGTGGTTACTTTGCAGCAGTCGTTGCTTACTGCCTTAGGGCTTCTTCAAGCCAGAAGGATAATTGCACTTCTCTGGAAATAAATTGGAACCACCTTCCATAACAATGTGGACAAAGGATCTGACAGATAGTCTTCCTCTGGAGAAACGGACATATCTTGTGAAAGGACACAAGATACGTCAGGCATGAAAGGCATTTTTCACTTTTATGGAATCCCTACATTTTTGAAAGGACAAATTACACAGTGAATGGAGAAGATTGGCCACTCTATTACGTACTTATTATTTACTTCATTTTATTTATTAATTTATTTTAAAACTATTATACTCTCTATTTTTTCTGTTGCAACTGTGTACAGTGCTGTGCCCTCATCCTGATTTCATCTGTTTTTGTATATATCTCATAAATAGTTTCAGAAATTAAATCAAAATCTAAGATAAAACAAAGGCAACCTGAGTAAACACAAAATACAGTTTTTAAATGATAATGTTATTTATTGAAGCAAAAAACCCAGTAACACACTATGCCAAAGTTGAAAGAAATTCCAGAAATGATGAGGAAGAAGGTGACTGAAATACATCAGTCTGGGAAGGGTTACAATATTTCAAAGGCTCTGGGACTCCAAAGGACCACAATGAGAGCCATTATCTCCAAATGGAAAAAACTCATCACAGTAGTGAACCTTCCCAGAACTGGCCGACCTTCCAAAATTCCTCAATGAGCACAGCAGCTACTCATCCAGGAAGTCACAAAAGAGCCAAGGACAACATCAAAGGACCTACAGGCCTCTCTTGCATCAATAAAGGTCACTGTTCATGACTCCACTATCAGAAAGACACTGGGCAAAAATGGCATCCATGAAAGAGTGGTGAGATGAAAACCACTGATAACCCAGAAGAACATTAAGGCTCATCTGAATTTTGCCAAAACACCCTGATGATCCTCAAACCTTTTGGGAGAATGTTCTGTGGATTGATGAGTTAAAAGTGGAATTGTTTGGAGGACAGGGGTCCTGTTACATCTGGTGTAAACCAAACACAGAATTCCACAAAAAGAACATCATACCTACGATAAAGCATGGTGGTGGAAGTGTGATGGTGTGGGGATGCTTTGCAGTTTCAGGGCCTGAGCAACTTGCAATAACTGAGGGAAACAGGAGTTCTGCTCTCTACCAGAAAATCCTAAAGGAGAATGTCCGGTCTTCATCCGCAAGTTCAAAATCAAACGCAACTGGATTATCCAGCAAGACAATGATCCAAAGCATAGGAGTACATCCACCTCTGAATGACTCAAAAAAAAAAAAAAGCTAAATCAAAGTTTTGGAGTGGCCTAGTCAAAGTCCTGACTTGAACCAATTTAGATGCTGTGGCAGAACAGGCAGTTCATGCTTGAAAACCCTCCAGTGTGGCTGAACTAAAGCAGTTCTGCAAATAAGAGAGGGCCAAAATTCCACCACAGCACTGTGAAAGACTGCACTCCAGAAATCGGAAGCGTTTGGTTGCAGTTATTGCTGCTAAAGTTGGCACAACCAGATTTTAAGTTTAAGGGGGTAATTAGTTTTTCACATGGGTGATAGGTGTTGGATAACTTTTTTTGTGCTTCAGTAAAAAATAAATAAATAAAAACTGTATTGTGTTTACACTCAGGTTACCTTGGTTTTATGTTGTATTTCGTTTGAAGATCTAAAACTATTTAGTATTAGATATACACAAAAACAGAAGAAATACTTTTTACAGCAATGTATTTGTTACTGTTACTTACAGAGCCCCTGAAGTGATCTGTGAAGAGGGAGGGGGGGGGGGGGGGGGGGTAAATAAAACATTTTCACAGAGACTTTTGGGTCTGCACGCGGGAAGTTTCTGGTGCACACGCAAAAGTCTCTGTGATTTTATTTTTTACTTTCTGAGTGCGCACGAGAAACTTTCTGCATGAGCAGGCGTTATAGTTTCTCGTGTGCACGCAAAAGTCTCTGTGTTGTTTTTTTTTTTTTTTGCACAGGTCACTTCAGGGGCTTCGTAGTTACTGATATAAGCAATAAAAAATTACAATCTGTTATTCAAATCAAAGAAGTGTCCCTTTATAAAACTGGCATTAAAGAAACTCAAACATAAAATATGTTTTTATCACTTTGAATAACTAAAAATGTCTACTATTTTTGACAGGAGATATGACATTAGCTGTTAGTCTTTTCTATGAGGGTATAAATAAAGCTTACTTACATAGACGTGAGAGTGTAGCACATCTTAAAGTCACAGTTGTAATAATGTCGCTCTGCAAGAGAGACAACTACATCCAAGTTGTCCTGAAGACCATTCACTATGTCGGGTACCACTATTTCACTAGGCTTGTTATACTGGCAGAGTGATGCAGAGAAGTATGTGAATCAGTATTCAGTAAATGTAATGTTTTGGGGTTGTTGTTTTTTTTTTTTTCAAATTGATGAAATAACATGAAAATATTATCTGAAAGAAACTGAAAAAGCTTTTCACCTTCTTTAACTTATTTTCATAAAGAAAGCGTAGCAGCTCCTCTTCCTCCTCAGTACATTGTTGGCTAAAAGGAAGGGAATCCAAGAAATCCCTTTCTGCATTGACACGACAGAAACAAGAAAGATTTTACACCACTGACATGTTACTAGGACTAAGTGATATAAATACAAGAGGATTATTACACTGCAGCCAGCTTGAATATAAAATGTGATTAGCGAGAGTCTGCCTCACCCTCTTGAGCAGTTAGCATGTGATGGGACGTTAAAAGGTCAAAGGCTTCAAAGCAGTAGACGTCCAGTTTCAAAGCCTCTTTGTAGCTGGATGTGGCTAGAGGTCTGTTATCCATAGCATCATAGATCTTTCCCCGTAGGAGGCAGATAGAACTGCTGATCTGAGAGAGAAAACCTCAGGGAGTCAGAACCACTGAAGCTCCTAAAGCCTTTAAATATTAACCATTTTAGCTCCAGCATTACTGGGTCCGTTCCCATGGCGACAGGGTACTGTGAGCAATAAAAGCATTAATTCCCAAATCAAATACAGAGTTGAAAAAAACGTGCAATTGTAAAGCTTTCTCATTATTACACATTTACAGAAGCAGACTCGGGTGTCAGTGCTTTGTCACAGTCAGTAAGTTTTCTGCCACTGGAAAGTATTCAGGCTAGAGGTTGCTTGAGAACATGCTGCTTTTTTTGTCTTATTAATTTCAAGAGAAAGAAAAGAATAGCAGCTGGCAGGAGAGTGCCTGTCGATAGCAGCTACAGCATAAGTGATAAGAGGAACTAAATTTTCTGTGGATGTTCCACAACCTTAAATATAACCAAATGGTTAAAAAGTATGACGTTCTTTCATCCATCCATTTTCTGTACCGTTTATCCTACACATGTTGCGGGGAGCCTGGAACCTATCCCAGGGGACTCAGGGCACAAGGCAGGGGACACCATGGACAGGGTGCCAACCCATCACAGGGCACAATCACACACACACCCACCCATTTACACAGTACAGGCAATTAAGAGATGGCAATCAGCCTACAACGCATGTCTTTGGATTGGGGGAGGAAACCCCGAAGTACGGGGAGAATATGCAAACTCCGCGTGCACAGGGTGGAGGTGGGATTCAAACCCCCAACTCTGGAGGTGCGAGGCAAACATGCTAACCACCAAGTCACCGTGCCCCCCATGACATGTTCTTTAAAAATGGGAATTCTTGGCCAATTGATGGGGTTTTATTCTTCTTATACAACACTTCTTCCTACAACAAGATGCCCTACTGTGTTTTATTCTTTACATATTATACACTGCAACTTTATATATTCATAAGAAGAGGAGAGGAGCTCACAGAAGCTGGTGACATTTCCCATTCTTTGGCGGTTTCTCTGGTGCCACTCTCCTCCTTTAGACTCTTATCCAGTAACTTTTTACTTGTTGGTTCTTCTACATCCAGTATGTCAAGGGCCTGCTGGTACTCTTTGGCAGCATACTGTAAGGAAAATAAATGAACAAGTTAGTGAGAAAAGTGAACATTGAGCAATGTATTGACTTACCATGATACTGATACTTGCTTGACCAAGTATGTACTAACTAACTAACCACAAAAGTTGGGATTTTTTCTAAAATGCAATAAAAACAAAAATCTGTGATTTGTCAAGTCTCTTGAAACTTGAAAAGTAACTGCCAAAAGGATGGCAGGATATTCATGTGTTTTCACTGACCGACTTAATTGTATTTTGTAAATATAAACAAATTTAGAATTTGATGCCTTCAACACACTCAAAACAAGTTGGGACAGAGGCAAAATAAGACTGAAAAGTTCATAGAATATTCAGGTAACACCATTTTGGAGGATCAGGTTAATTGGTAACAGGGGAGGCTATCAGGATTGGGCATAAAAGGAGCATCCACCAAAAGCTCAGTCTTTGCAAGCAAGGATGGGTCGTGGCTCACCACTTTGTGCCAAACTTCGTGAGAGAATTGTCAGTCAGTTCAAAAAGAATATTGCTCAATGCAAGATTGCAAAGAATTTAGGCCTTTCAACACAGTGCATAATAACTTTCATCTGGGAAGAATCTGGAGAAATCTCATTGCGTAAAGGGCGAGGGCGGAACCCACTGTTGAATGCGCGTGACCTTCGAGCCCTCAGGCGGCATTGCCTGAGAAAACATCATGCTACTGTGATAAATATAACCACATGGGCTTGGGAGTACTTTGGAAAACCATTGTCACTTAACACAGTCCGCCGCTGCATCCAGAAATGCGACCCGAAACTCTATTACGCAAGGAGGAAGCCACACATCAACTCTATGCAGAAACGCCACCGAGTTCTCTGGGCCCGAGCTCATCTCAGATGGACTGAAAGGCAGTGGAAACATGTGTTATGGTCAGATGAGTCCACGTTTCAGCTTGTTTTCGGGAAAAACGGACGGCGAGTTCTCCGTGCCAAAGATGAAAAACACCAACCAGACTGTTATAAGCGAAAGGTGCAAAAGCCAGCATCTGTGATGGTATGGGGGTGCATCAGTGCCCACGGCATGGGTGACTTGCATATGTGTGAAGGAACCATTGACACGGAGGCGTATGTTGGGATTTTAGAGAGACATATGCTGCCATTAAGGCAACGTCTTTTCCCAGGAAGTCCATGGTTATTTCAGCAGGACAATGCCAGGCCTCATTCTGCACGTCCTACAACAGCGTGGCTTCGTAGACACAGAGTGCGTGTGCTTGACTGACTGAAATTGGACAATAAGTACACTATATGGCCAAAGGTTTGTGGACACCTGGCCATCACACCCACTTGTGTTTTTGGACATCCCATTCCAGATTCAGTCCCTCTTTGCAGTCTTAATAACCTCCACTCTTCTTTGAAGGCCCTCCACTAGATGTTGGAGCGTGGCTGTGGGGATTTGCTCATTCAGCTACAAAAGCATTAGTGTGGTCAGGCATTGATGTAAAGTGAGGAGGCCTGGGCTGCAGTCAGCGTTTCAGTTCATCCCAAAGGTGTTCAGTGGGGTTGAGGTCAGGGCTCTGTGCAGGACGCTCGAGTTCTTCCACATCAGTCTTGGTAAACCATGTCTTAGTGGACCTCGCTTTGTGCACAGAGGCATTGTCATGCTGGAACAGGATTGAAGGAGTGAAGGGAAATTGTAATGCTACAGCACACATCTTATATAATCGTGTGCTTCCAACTTTGTGGGAACAGGGTGTGATGGTCAGGTGTCCACAAACGTTTGCCCATATAGTGTATGTTCAGTCTAAATGTCTTGACATACTCACATGGCACCTTGCAGCAAGATACTGGCAGGCTCCATATAACTAAGAAACAAAAACATAACACAAATTTCAAAGGTGATGGACATATGACAGCCATAAATATCAATATACTGATGGCGATAAATGTTTAAGGGGTATGCCAGCCATAAACAATATTCAATTAAATAGGGTTGGTCATTTTGACAAACTGATTTAATTGTCTGGTGGCAAAAGTCAACACAAATAGCAAGTAACAGCTCTTACCTTGTCAAGTTTGCGAGACCTCAGAGCATGAGAGGCTCGGTGGTACTGGGATGTAAGATAAAGGCACTGCGCTAGCCAGTAAATATCTTGAGGATCCTCTGATAAGAATAAACACGAAAATGAAGTTAGCATCCTACAAAAGTAGGTTTGCTTTGGCTATAGGTTAATGAAGAAGAGTGGTTAATGTAGCTTAACACAATACTCTATATAAAATGTAGTATTCATTTATTACAAATACTATATATAATATAAAAACGGCAAGACACTCACCATGTGATAAAGAAGCTACTTTGTCAGCCCAAAACAGAGCACTCTGATACTGTTGCTGTAAAATAATGAAAAAAGATTGGAACTCAAACCTCAATTCAAGTTCAGAGCAACGCCTTAGCAATCTAGCTAAACACAGAAATGCTAGCTGGCTTCAAAGATGTGTTTATCTTTCTGAAAAAGAACCCATGATGAACTTGGTGTTTAGATACATTGGTTTGTGTGTTGCAATCACTCACAGCATCCTTGTAACATCCGACAGCTTCTATTAAACGCCCTACCTTCACAAGTCAGTTACTAGCTAGCAGCTTAGCTGTCTAGCGGCTAAAACTAAACTGGAGATATCCAGCTATCTGAGCTTCTTTTACCTGATCGATGTAGTGCCGCACACGCTTCCGGAGTCTGTCTAGATTCATGGCGATTGTGGGGGTTTCTCAAACACAACAAAGTGACATTCTAGTTATTTACGTTGTTGTGAATGAAAATGTACCACTCTCTTGGCAGAGTTTAGCTCCTCAAATAAAGACTAAAACCCGCGGTTAGCATAAACTTGGTGTAACGCCGACAAATTCCCCAGAAACATCGACACTTCAAGAAAAGGTCCTATCTGGAAGACTACACTCGATTAGGAAGGGGAAACGAAAAAAACAACCAAAAAAAAAAACTTTGGGGCTAATTAAAAAGATAAATATTTGTAAATCAGAAACGGTCTGAATCTATTTCAGTTATAATAATAATAAAAATGTCACATTGTTTTACTGATAAACTTTGATTCGTCAAAGGTTTAGACAAATAGGCTACATGAAATAGTTCTATCTGCTTGTTTTGGAAAATATGTGATTAAGAGGATGAGTCAAGGACAGACTTTGGGGTTTGGACAGCTGTTTTTACTCAGTGTGAACACTCAGTATACAATGTTATGCATGCAAAAATAAAAAAATTCTTGAAAACCAACTGGTCCATTTGTTCTTCACTACACTGAGACAGGGGCCAGCAGTACAAGTCATAAACTGAACAATAATGTCCATGCCATTTCACTTAATGCATTTTATATTTGTAGTTGGCCGTCACAATTTTGTTGAGACGAGCCACAATGTGGGGTTGACAGGTTACTGCTACAATTGAATTGGTTCCATCTAGTGGTGAAGTTGTGTTATGATTTATCTCAGAGGGAAATATTATTTTTATTCTAATCATGTACACTGTATGGCCAAATGTATGTGGACACATGACCATCAATCCCATATGCGGGTCTTCCCCAAACTGTTGCTACAAAGTGTGAAGCACATAATTGTCTAGAATGTCTCTGCATGCTGTAGCATTACAATTTCCCTTCACTGGAACTAAGAGGCCCAATCCTGTCCCAGCATGACAATACACCTGTGCACAAGGCGATGTCCATGACGAGATGTTTTGCCAAGGTTGATGTGGAAGAACTTGATTGTCCTACAACAGAGCCTTGACCTAAACGCCACTGAACACCTTTGGGATGAACTGGAACGCTGACTGCATGCCAGGCCTCCTCACCCTACATCACTGCCTGACCTCACAGATGCTCTCGTAGCTGAACGAACACAAATCCCCACAGCCGCGCTCCAAAATCTAGTGGAAAGCCTTTCCAGAAGACTGGAGGTCATTATAACCACAAAGGTGGCACTAAATTTGGAAAGGGGTTTTCAAAATGCATATATGGGTATGATGGTCCGGTGTCAACATCCTTTTGGTCATATAGTTCACATACTCTGACCCTTTCTTTCTGTATTTCACACACCTGCAGGTATGGGGAATATTTCACTTAGTGAAGAACACTGGTCTAGTCAGACATTTGTACGATTCTAAAGATATATTTGCAGGCAAAATCATTAATTCCTTCATTTCTTACTTCAACTTCAGGGTCAGGGAACACATGGTGCAAGGTTGCAATACACTCTGGATGCAATATTTGTTTCAGGGCACCATGACAATAACCCAAGCTCAGGACCCTGATAAGGTTGTAATGCTACCTGTTGCAGTGGTCACTCAAAAACACCACTCTAACCTTCAATACTTTAATACTAAGAAACCTGCATATTGGCATATTGTCCACAAGACATGTAAACAAATAACGACATATTTATTACAGCCAATTCTTATTGTTATCTTCATGATTTCTACTTAAAATGGCACACAGGGCATGAAATAGCCAGGCTTTCCCTTGCAAAAAGCACTATGTATAGTACTAAACAGAAAAGCAATCCAGATATACGTAGAGGCAATAATTTATTTTATAACATAATCCTGGCATCTGGTAAACAAAATTGAGAAACACTGAATGGCATTCTTGTCACAACAGATTCTGCAAGACAGCAGACATTAGTGTAATATGTTGTCGAAAATGAAGTCATGTGTTATTGATGCATTGAAGAGTTCATTAGGTCATTTACACAATTTATCCTCCACTCATATTAATAAATGGTTTTTTTATACTTTATAAAATATTGTTTATTTATAACATTTATTTCTGTACATACCGCTACAGTATTTTACAACGGCAACAAGTGTGCTGGTGGCATGAGCTGCATGTTGCTCTGTCCATGGGGCTCTGGTTTTAAAAGTGCATCTGATCTATTCATCTTGGAGGTACGCATGCTGAAAAAAGGGCTCTTGAACCACATTTCGTCTCGTACTCTTTTAGTTTACTATGATTTGTGTGTGGGAATAGGGAGGTGAATGGGGAGGTGTGCAGGTGTATAATTGTCTGCAATGAGGATGAGGTACTGGATTTGCAGAGATCCTCCAGAATCCCTCAGGGTCTCTGGACAGGATTAGTTTGCCAGCAGCAGCAGCTGACATTGTGCATGTGACAGCTCTAAAAGAAATCTTGAGTATCCCACCTTCACCTGCTTATTTTCTTCTTTGTATTGCTTGAAGGTTTGAGTCCTTTCTATCCCCATTTCTCTTCATCAAGCCCGCCGGTTTCAAGTGTTTCTCCGTGTTTTACTTTTTTGTATGTGTTTCATACAAGTCTTTTAAAAACAAAGCTGAAGTCAGTGAGGCAACACAGGCCCATTGTGTCAAACTGCCACCATCAACAGATTTATACACTTTTGCGCTTTGATCCAGTCACGATCGGCCGAGCAAATTCCACAAAGTCATCTATTAGGACTGGCCATGCTCCTAAAATAAAGACGTTATTCAACCATGTGACAAGTTTACTCTCAGCTTTCTTAAAAGGATTTTCAAAATCTAACCTAAAAACAAGCTAGCATGTCCACCATTAAATCTAACCATAATTATCTTAACATGGAAAGTGTACTAACTCTCATGTTGTCTTGCTATGGCTTTTACTTGCTCAGTGTTTGGGATCCCAAAGACCCTAATATTGTGTTCCTAAAATGATGATACGTTTAAAAGTGAACTATTTCCCCGTCATTTTATTTTCTTCATTTTTACTAAGAAAAGTCATCATAAAATCCCCCGCAGTTAATCTTTTGCCACAATTAGGTCACTACACCAAATGATGAACTACATCATGGTTTATGTTGCATGATCCGTACATGAACAATTATAGACTCCAAACATAACTCATTTCAGAGTACTTCTGAAACATAACATTGAATCAAAGGTTCTCAAATTAATAAATGTCATTGAGGGTCAAGGTGAATTAATGTCTAAGGTTAAATAACCACGCTCACCTTCCTCATCATAGTTTGACATGTCATCTGCAATCATGTTGCCAAAATCCAGAAGCAAGTTCCAGGTATCCCTGGGAATAGATCGCTTATGGTGTTCCTGTTTAGAGGGGAAGACTCAGGATATTTCTGCTGTAGAATTCCTCAGCAGTGAAACTGCTCATTCTTTAATTTTTTTATTTATTTTTTAACAGTTGAATTGCTTGCAATGCTATCAGTAAAATTCTGCTATGTCAGGCACAAAAAAAATGATCTAAATGCAGAAAACTTACCAATAAAAATTTATTCCACAGGTCAAGAAACTTGAAACGGCCTGTCAGAACTAGGTTCCAGTAAGCGACTGCCATCTCCAAATCTAAAATCCAAAGCAAACAGCAAATAAATTTACTCATCTTGGTCATGGGCGTAAATAGCAGCTGCATTCTTTATTCAATGTCCTATCTCTACCATTACCTAAACCTTTTTGCCCAGGATTCTTTGCAAAATTAAATGTAAACTGGTAGAAGTCCTTAAACTTTCCACTGTCTTTCAGTTCCTGTTCCAATCGGGGAAGCAGAGTGCGGAGTTTCTCTGGACTGTCACATCTACAGGCAAGTAGATAGAAGCCTTGTTTATCTCTTATCCAACTACAAGCATCTTCAGTAATCATAAATGTAAATGCTTTATGACATTTTAGCCCAAAGGAACATGAGTCATCACCATGCAACTGTGCTGTAATTTGTGTGTTTTGACACAATAACTCCTGGATGTGTACACACCGAAAACAATTTTCCTAACACAAACGACCATCACCATCTATATTTTTGTCTGAAGCACTAGTTACTGAATCTGATTGTGTCTTAGAGTGAAATATCAGTTTAAAGTCATAACACAATAATTATGCCGGCTATGGTGTTTGTGGGGTCAGAAAACCATTTGATTAGACTGAAACAAACCCTAGTTCAGTCATGCCATCAAGGAACTCCTTTTTGCTGAATTCGCATTGCGTTGCTGCTCGGAACTTCCATGCTACTACCAGAACGCTTATGCTGGCCGGATCCAGGTTGAGGTCATCACAAAACTGCTGGATTCCATCAATCCCAATCTTATTCTCATCCTGAGGATCTGAGAGGAACAACATCTTACATTTAGGCTTATATAAACACAGAACATGAACATGTATTAAGCAACATCACGCACAGCCATTGCCACATGCCGGTCATACTTGGGAGAGGTAAACATACAGGCCCCTACTCACAGGATATGCAACGAGAACTTGTGTACTTGCCTTTGTATCTGTTGTAGAGTTGCTCCAACTTCTTCCGGTCTACTGAGGTTTTCATGGACTCCTTGAAGTACAGATCCGGGTTTTGGAAGTAGTTGTCAGTGGCCACCTCTAGTTTCCAGTCATTCTGAGTGAGACAGTACACGGCTGTCTTCTCCCCTGCTTGCGTGAAGGACATGAACTGCCGTACTTTGTCCTTCTGCGAAGATTTCAGCTTATGCTGAACAGGCACAGAGGAGAAGCTCTCAGTCACACACGTCGACACACGGAGCAGGACAGTGAACAGTGTGTACAGACAGAGGCAAGCAAGAAACAAAAATACCCACATCAAGAAACTCAGAGAGGCAGGACAGTTAGGAGACGTATGAAAGACATAAACAGGAACTAGTGTTAATAAGACACCGGGGTTATTATCAGAACACACAAGTTAAAACAGATATTAAGCAAGCATGAAGATTTGTTAGTTTCCCATCAGAACACATACACTGAAGTGTGACAGGCCACTTGCTAAAGCAGCATGTGGTGGTAATATGAGCTGACAGACCCCTGCTAAGCCCGGGGCACCAACAGCAAAAAACAAACCCTGCTCTGCAGCCCGGTATATTATATATTATAGATTTGACTGCAGCTTTTAGTTAAGACTACTTTTACATTAAATGAGACGGGGATAAAATAAAACGACAACCTGGTTGTTTATGTGTACACATGCACTAATAAAGTAAAACAGAGTTATATGCTGTATGACAGTTAATTCAGTGTCCTGGTAAAGCTGGTCTGTTTGACGTCTACGGAAACAGCACTAGACGTTTACACAGAGTAACGCTCACTTTTCCCCTTCAAAACAGTACACACAAGTGCGGGCTGGTCGCATGATTGATTTAAGTCTACCGAAACCCAACAGCCTGTCTGTAGTCTCTGACCAACCTCTAAAACGAGTGTAGTTAGCTAGTGTACACTACACGCCAAAAAGGGAAAGGTACGTGCAGGGCGACAGCAGACTCCAATATCAACAACTGACCTTCCTGCTCACAACATATATCTCTGCACTAATATTTGGAGGAGCCTGACGAAAACTCTTTTTATGGCGCTACAACTACACGCCTCGGACACCCTGTGTTTCCGCTCACAGCGGCGGCAAATATATGAGCGTTTTGCCATTTCCAAATCACCTACCATTTTTATCACCCGCTGTTTGACCAAATTGTTAGTCCCCATATACGGCTGCGCGTGAACATCAGGGGGAATGCGCCAGAGGAGCACCGCGCATGCGCACTGAAACCCCGACTTGGTGGGAATTGTAGTTTGTTTTTGTTTTTTTTTAAACGAGAACGTCGCACTACAAGAGCTGATGCAGTAACACTCGAAACATGCATAATGATTAAGTTGACTATCACAAGGTAGCTGAGTCAGTGCCCCATAAATTTGCAAAATGTGCATTGTGTACCTTTATCACATACTCCATCTGCGTCTGTGTATCTGTATGTATGTATGTCTTGAGATGTTTTGTATCTTTGTAGCCAAAGCCTTAGTTGGTTGCTCCATTTCTTTCGCTCACATTATCCATATCAACGTATTTTGTTAAACAAATCAAACAGAAATAATTCATTTATTTGTTTGTATTTGTTATCAATTCAGTTTTCGTAAAAAAACAAAACAAAACAAAAGAAAACTCAGTTAGAAATTAGGCTGCGCCATGATACTTTTGAATACCAACACGATGACACACTGTAAACTCTGTACAAGTTTATACGAGGATATGTGGCTGAGTGGTGATTAGCTGAGAATTGTTATCTTTGTTTCACAGACATGTGTGTAGCATTACTGTCCTGTCATAACCCCCCCCCCCCCCTTTTTTTTTTTACAAACAAACCAAAAAGAAATACACATTGCATAGTTATTTTAAATGATTATATAATTTAATCTGTTTTGAGAACACAATGAAAGGGGAAGTCAGGGAATGTTAAAATCGGAAAATTCATTGCTATGCTGCTAGCTTCGGTGGCGACTTCAGTACTGTATGTTAGTTCCACACCGCAATGTCTGTGGATGTTACAACTGTTATGTTGTGTTGTATTTATAATGTTGTATTTAGTGGGTCTACTTGTACAGTATGTATATATTGTCTTGTATCTTGTCTATTTGCACTGTAACTTTTCCTAATTTGCACTACATGCTTATTTTGTACCACACTGCTGCCACTTTTCTGTAATATATTGCATCAGGGCCTTGGAGAAAGGAATTTATTTTTAGTGTATACTTGTATATGGCTAGAATGACAACAAACCTCTCTTCTCTGCATATCCCATGCCATTTTAACTATGAATTAATGAACTCAGGTTTGTCCTTGAATGTGGGCTTTCCTCTTTTCTAAATAGATCTAAAATTATGTTTAACTTTCTAGTCTTTTGCTGTTAGTTTGTAGAATTTGCAGACACCGGTCATTCCTAAAGCCATTCTACGTGGGTGGAGCCTGACACAGTCGTCCAATAAGAGATCCCAAACCGTCGGAAATGTATATTATTAACCAATCATTTTGCACTGAAGGCGTGGTCTCGCTGAAAACGATTCCGCAGCGTCACGCATCCTGCTGTCCAATAAGCTTTGGCGTGTTGTGGACACCGCCAAGCTCAGTTTTCGCTCGGACCGGAGAGGGAGTAGTTTGTACACCAGTTACGCTTTGGTTCATTCAGCGCTACTGGTACAACACAGAGGACAAAGCTTGAATGCAGTCAATTGTAAGCTGTTTAACACCGGGTTTAGCATTAGCACAGCGTGATGAACGTTTACTTCTGGAATTGAAACACAGTCGCATGTACGTCCACTTAGGTTGAGTGTGTTATCTTTCATCAACATTAGCTGGTAAGCTAAACGGCTAGCAGCATTTGCCAGTTAGCTCACTGCCGGCTAGTTAGCTGTCGCCAGCTTCAGAGAGAGAGAATAACCACAGTCGCTTGCGTCGCCGGCTAGCTGTCCTTGCTTCCATAAAGATAATCTGCACAGGCGAGACAGGAGGCCGTGTTTATCTCAAGAAATATCGAGATAACTAGTTGCACCAGTGCGTTATATATATTTTTCAGGTACACGATGTTAAAACGGCACCTGGGCTCACTGACTTGACCATGAATCTCGCCAGATCTGATGGGTTTCCAGCTAATTCCCTCTTGACTTCTATCACGTTGGCTAATCAACAATAGAAACGTTAATATCCGGCCATTTATCTTCTCTGCCAGGTTCACGTTGTCATGTTTGAAACCGTCTGATTTCACGGCTGAAATATATAAATGAGAATTTGATCAGTGGTTGATGATCAGGCCTGTGACACATGAACAGTCGAGAAATACTAGTTGGCTTAGCATGTAAAAATGGCTGACCTAGCAAAAGCACGGGGCTGAGACATTTTTTTCTTGCCACTCTGCTTTCCTAATGCACCTCCCCAGTGCGAATATGAATTGTTATTCGGTTAAAGAAACTTAGTTATTCTCGTACAGTTTAGTTTCGTCGACCTTCAAACATTTACAGTATTTGGCTGCTCCGAGGTAAGTAACAGTCGCTAACAGAAATGGATTTAATGCGAGTACAAGGCATTTCTGTAACTCCCCCTACAAATACAAACAACACTGGTGCTACTAAATAGTGTTTATTTTCCAAATGCCGAGTCTCTTCTGTACAAATTAGTGCAGATTGTGGATAAGCAGCTGCTGTCTTGCTGTCTCGCTCGCATCCATTTTGTTGATGCAAGTTAGCTAGCTGCTGGAGAAATAAAAGAGGTCAGAGACAGGAGTGAGGAGTTCATCGGCGTGGGGTGAAAACTTTTTGTCCGATCGACTGCTTGAGCAAGGTTTTAGTATGATTGTAAACTTTTATATGAATAGTAATTGGATTATTGTTTCCTGTTTTGAGAGGGGCTTTCAGACCTCCTCTTCCTCTATTCTTAAAGCTAAGCTAGCTAGTGAGCCATGCCAACAAAACCCCAGGACTCAAGAAGGTAGGGTGCTCAAGACAGTGTTCAGGCGTTAAGTTCACTGCAAAGTTTGCCTAGTGCACTTTCTAACGGCCGATCTATCACCGATCTGTCCGCTGAGCTTTGCTTTGGTCGGCGGGGTTCTGCTTTGGAGCGGATGACCGACAGCGAGCGCGTTTTGTGTGCATTTAAATGAGGCTTCGCTGCAAAACAACGTGTTTCCAGAGCAGCTAGCTGGCCGGCTAACTCTGCTAGCATGCTCCACATTGTACCTCCTGTCTGGCCCTGGTTGTTGACGGTTTTTCCCCCCCTCTCTAGAGCAGGTTGGAACAAGGATGCATAATATCGTGATTAGCTCGCATCTCGCAGCTCCTCAGTATGTTCACAGACGTTTAAAAACTTCGGAAAGTGCCAGAAACCCATGGCTACAGAGAAGCACTTTATTAGTTTGCAAAAACAAGTTCTCACGAGCAAGCAGAACTTAGTCATATCGATTGGTTCGAGTAACTTTTCGCTAACTGCACACGCAGAGCAATGCAAAATCATCCGAGCATGTGCCGTTTTACACTGCACGGGAGCTTGGATTAAATCGGTGGCGAAAAAAAATAAAATAAAATATTTTACTGAAATATTGCAGGTCGGATTTTTGCGGATTTGTGATATGAATAGACCTCAGTCGTGTCGGTGCACAAGTTAGTGGCAAAAGTCATGAACGCAAACCGAGGCCTACTGTCATGCATCCCCCACGTTTTGACACCAGCTAAAAGTTGCAAGGCCAAATGGGTTTCATGGTGCATGCACTCAACCCAACCCATATAACAGCATTTTCACAACAAATACTAACTAGTCTTTGTTGGTTTAACCAAGTTGTCTTTACTGATGTTGTACTTTTGTGCCAAAAGCACGGTTTCATTTCCAGGCGTACATCGGTGTGATCGTTCGGCTCTGCTTCTCTGGTTAGACCCAGCCTTTGCACCTCTTCCCCAAGGATCATGGCCAAAGATGTGAGTGTTTAATTTCTGTTTTTGGTTGCATGTGTAAGACTTCCATCATTGCTGGGAAGCAGCAGCGCAACAGCGATGCTCATCAGTCTGTTCCTTCTTTCCTAACAGGCTGGTCTGATTGAGGCCAATGGGGAGTTGAAGGTTTTCATTGACCAGAATCTGAGTCCAGGCAAAGGTAAGGAACACCCCAGACTCTATTGCTAGACACGGGCTGTGTCCGAATCTCCCTACTATACAGTAGGCAAAAAAGCAGTAGTATGTTTGAATTCTCAGTATTCATAAAACACTAGGCGAGAAATACCTGGATGACCGACTGCTTCTGCTGAGATTCTGCAGTATGGAAGCAATGCACACTGCGCTATCCCATAAGGCAACAGGACTGGAGCAGAAGAGCTGTCAGAATTTTAGGTTGTAGGTCACATGACAATGCCAGCATGGCGGATGTAATATGTCCAGATTGTATTCGTACTATACACACACATGCTGATGGTACGTGCTGTGTCAGCGGCCGAGCAGTAGGTACCGAATCGAATTGTACTGTCACAGTACACGATTTCGGACACAGTCATGGGTTTTTTTTTTTGTTTGTTTGTTTTTTTTTTAAATAGTGGTGTTTATAGTTGTAAGTAGCTTGCTTGTTGTATTGGTTGCTTTGTATTCTGGTCTTCCATGCTTGGAGAGGTGGTGAGTAAAATGGATTTCTCACTTCTTCTCAATTTTTTTTCTTTTAGGAGTTTTGTCTTTAGTGACTGTACATCCACAGTCAGTTGCAGTAGGAAAACAACTTTTGCCAAAAACACTGGGCCCTTCAAATGTCAACATTGCTCCTCAGATGGTAAGTACAGGATGGAACAATGGTCAAATGCAAAAATACATAAACCCACATTGCACCTATCTTAGTTCCTGCTTTTAATGCTGGCCTTGGGGCAATATTATTAATTACAAATCAATGCACTGATCCCACTTCTTCCACTTTCAAAGCAATGCCAGTATGAGAGTACTGAGTATCGGCTGATAGTGACGGGATACAGAGATGACTCCCTGCAATCATTTGTTGACACATTATGTAAGATACGAGAGATGTTGACTGCAGGCTTTATGTTGTTCACCTCCAAGATATTGGGTCAATCAGCATCACACACATTCTGATGTCCAAGCTGAACCCACACCAATGTACTGTTTCAGAGCAGTATTGACCCTATACTCCAGCTCCATACTCCAGTATGACCAATACTCAGTATTTGATGGGTACATCCCTGTAAGTTTAAGTTCTTCAAAAGCAGTACAGCCTTCTGAGGAACCTTTGTATTATAATGGCATAAGGTGGCTCCATCGTTTTTGTCTGGCAGCCATTTTGAACTTTTGAAGTTGTTCTTTATGCTGTCCAGGTCATTGGGACACCTCAGAGGCCAAGTGGTTCCAATGTGCTCCTAATGAACAGTCCTCACACACCCAGCTCTCAGTTCATCACTCAGAGCCAACCTCCCGATGCCTCCCCATGGTCCTCAGGGTGAGTCGGCATCAAAGCTGTCTTATTTGCATTTATTATATAAAATTTTTAAACCATGATTTATGTGCTGTAGTTACATTGGGTCCCTTGAATTAGTTATGTCATGAAACATGGTTGATTGTCATCATGTAAAATAGACTACTGTAATGCTTGTGGCAGTACTGTTATACATGTAATTCCTTACTGTTTTGTTCTAATGTCATGTGTTAATGACGTTGGTGTGTCCACAGGAAAAGAAGTAAGAAGGGGGAAAAGAATGGGAAAGGTCTGAGGCATTTTTCTATGAAGGTGTGTGAGAAGGTACAGAAAAAGGGTGTTACCACATACAATGAAGTAGCAGATGAGCTGGTGGCTGAATTCAGCTCTGGTGACAACCACATCTCCCCAAATGATGCGGTGAGATTTTTAATGTGACCTCATTGAGACCAACCTATCATAATTAGTCTGCTATTTTCTCTCACGTCCCAAAAACAGACCAGTAGGTGAAACTGAAATGTTTCTATTTATTATGTGTCTCAACCCCAACTTAAGTACTAGCATTTTAAAGTCTGGTTCACCTCTAAAATGTAAACATCCCATTCCAACTGTGGCACAGACATTTTGTCAGCTGGTATCTGATTAGACACGGAATTGATTAGGTTTATGTCTGTTTTGCTATGGCACATAATTATCCAACAACTTGATCAAAAGTATGCATTCACTGTCTGAGGAAATCACACTTAACTAGCAATAATCATCTCATCTGTGGAAACAATGATTCTGTCTTATCCCTAATCCTCTACTCACCTCCTCTCCAGCAAGTGTATGATCAGAAGAATATTCGGCGGCGTGTATATGACGCCCTCAATGTGCTGATGGCCATGAACATAATCTCAAAGGAGAAGAAGGAGATCAAGTGGATTGGTCTTCCCACCAACTCGGCACAGGAATGCCAGAATCTGGAGGTGGGTTATTTTGTTCTCTAGGGTGTTGTCTTAGCCAAGCACTTGGTCTCAAAACCCATCCAGCATGTTCTTCATGCAGCAGTCGACCAGTGCTTTTAACTCGGGATGGACTGAACTCTTTCCACAAGTGTAACAGTTGCTTGAATCTTTGTCTTTGCTGTCATACAATACTCTATATGGCCAAAGATTTGTGGACACCTGACCACCACACCCATATGTAGTTCTTCCCTTAACTGTTTCACACAATTGTATTAGGATGTCTATGTATATGGTAGCATTACAAATTCCCTTCACTGGAACTAAGGGGCCCAAACCTGTTCCAGCAGGACAGTACCCCTGTGCACAAAGCGAGGTCCATGAAGGATCACCTCTGGAATGGGATTTTCAAAAATCACATGAGTGCCTGGTGACCACAAACTTTTGGGCATATAGTGTATGCAATAAACAAAGATGTAAACCTGGCAAAAATGAACTTGAATGATGACTAACTTGTCAACATTCATAAAGTCTGACAGTATGTAAAATACACAAATCAGGACACATGAAACAGATAAAAAAGGCCTGAATTGCAGGGTACTGAATGAAGACACTAATTATAAGCAACAGAAAGACTGAATGCGTAAAATGATTTAAAAAAAAAAAAAAAAAAAAAAAAACTTACATTCTCCGTTCTCGTTTTACTGCTTTAACACTGAAATCCAAACAGATAATCAAGTCTGATTGGCCTAAGATAAATATTGATGTGTGAATGTTAACAAGCAGAACCGCCTCAATGTAGAACCTGCTCACTTCTTTCTGGAGGTTCAATATTAAAATTATCCCAATATAGAGTGCTACTTGGCAGGACTAGACTAAAATACGATCACAAGGACAACAAAGCATTATAACAAAAGTTGTCCACCAACCAATACAGGGCATACTGAATGTTTGTTTAAACACATTTGAGTCAACTTTGCATGAAATGAAAATTGAGCTGTTAAAGGTGGTTGCTGCACTGCAGTTGGCAAGTACCCCAGTGTTGCTTTTTCTCTTCCAGGTGGAGAGGCAAAGACGTTTAGAGAGAATCAAGCAAAAACAGTCACAGCTCCAAGAACTCATTTTACAGGTAACTTGTGAACTCTGGAACTTGGGTCATGTTTGTTTAGATAATTGTGATTATTCCTCAAACTAATGCACTTTACTTTCGAATGTGTCTTTAGCAAATTGCATTTAAGAACCTTGTGCAGCGTAACCGTCAAACAGAGCAGCAAACAAACAGACCACCACCAGAAAATTCAGTCATTCACCTGCCCTTTATCATCATAAACACCAGCAAGAAAACTGTCATTGACTGCAGCATCTCCAATGACAAGTAAACACTAATGTTCTGTTTCCACCTTAGTAAAACATTGGGGCTGAATTTATTTACTGGTTTTATATAAATAATAAAAACTCTGCATTCAGTGCCATTAGTGAGACATGTTTAGTGTTGGTTTAAGGGTTTTGTTTGTTGCCTTCACTTCCTCCTCTTCCCCTGCTTTCTTACATTTCTCTCTCCTGTGCTGCCATGCAGGTTTGAGTACCTCTTCAACTTTGACAGCATGTTTGAGATCCATGATGACATTGAGGTATTGAAGCGCATGGGCATGGCTTGTGGCCTGGAGGTTGGCAAGTGCTCTGCTGAAGACCTCAAACTCGCCAGGAGCCTGGTGCCTAAAGCACTGGAGCCTTATGTCACAGGTCAGTGGCCCATAATTTTGTATGCACTGAGCTTGACAAGATACAAGTTTGTTTTGGCATTAATGTGGTTTTGGTTTCACCAAAACTAGTTGTGTTTGTGTGTAACATGGTGATGCAAAGTAGGGGGCACGGTGGCTTATCGATAAGCACTTCAGCCTTGCAACTGAATAGGATAAAGCCTCTGGTACACTTAGTTTTTTTACGCGTACGCTAGTGCATGCGCTCAGTCGTACGCGTACACAGACGGTCGACGCATGCACATTATGGCAACTTGCACTACCCCTCGTGGCCTACAAGTGTCAGTACAGAGCAGTAAATCTCTCGCCACAAGTTGAGAGGGAGTAAAATCTTTCTGTGGCAGAGGCAGCTGCCACTGAGACCTGTCACTCGACCTGTCACCGCTAGTGACAGCTGCCACTTAACCTGTCACCACTATATGCGCCTGTCACTCGATCTATCACAGATGTATGTGCCTGTCACTGGATCTGTCACAGATATACGCGCCTGCCACTCCACCTGTCACGGCTATACGCGCCTGCCACTCCACCTGTCACGGCTATACGCGCCTGCCACTCCACCTGTCACGGCTATACGCGCCTGCCACTCCACCTGTCACGGCTATACGCGCCTGCCACTCCACCTGTCACGGCTATACGCGCCTGCCACTCCACCTGTCACGGCTATACGCGCCTGCCACTCCACCTGTCACGGCTATACGCGCCTGCCACTCCACCTGTCACGGCTATACGCGCCTGCCACTCCACCTGTCACGGCTATACGCGCCTGCCACTCCACCTGTCACGGCTATACGCGCCTGCCACTCCACCTGTCACGGCTATACGCGCCTGCCACTCCACCTGTCACGGCTATACGCGCCTGCCACTCCACCTGTCACGGCTATACGCGCCTGCCACTCCACCTGTCACGGCTATACGCGCCTGCCACTCCACCTGTCACGGCTATACGCGCCTGCCACTCCACCTGTCACGGCTATACGCGCCTGCCACTCCACCTGTCACGGCTATACGCGCCTGCCACTCCACCTGTCACGGCTATACGCGCCTGCCACTCCACCTGTCACGGCTATACGCGCCTGCCACTCCACCTGTCACGGCTATACGCGCCTGCCACTCCACCTGTCACGGCTATACGCGCCTGCCACTCCACCTGTCACGGCTATACGCGCCTGCCACTCCACCTGTCACGGCTATACGCGCCTGCCACTCCACCTGTCACGGCTATACGCGCCTGCCACTCCACCTGTCACGGCTATACGCGCCTGCCACTCCACCTGTCACGGCTATACGCGCCTGCCACTCCACCTGTCACGGCTATACGCGCCTGCCACTCCACCTGTCACGGCTATACGCGCCTGCCACTCCACCTGTCACGGCTATACGCGCCTGCCACTCCACCTGTCACGGCTATACGCGCCTGCCACTCCACCTGTCACGGCTATACGCGCCTGCCACTCCACCTGTCACGGCTATACGCGCCTGCCACTCCACCTGTCACGGCTATACGCGCCTGCCACTCCACCTGTCACGGCTATACGCGCCTGCCACTCCACCTGTCACGGCTATACGCGCCTGCCACTCCACCTGTCACGGCTATACGCGCCTGCCACTCCACCTGTCACGGCTATACGCGCCTGCCACTCCACCTGTCACGGCTATACGCGCCTGCCACTCCACCTGTCACGGCTATACGCGCCTGCCACTCCACCTGTCACGGCTATACGCGCCTGCCACTCCACCTGTCACGGCTATACGCGCCTGCCACTCCACCTGTCACGGCTATACGCGCCTGCCACTCCACCTGTCACGGCTATACGCGCCTGCCACTCCACCTGTCACGGCTATACGCGCCTGCCACTCCACCTGTCACGGCTATACGCGCCTGCCACTCCACCTGTCACGGCTATACGCGCCTGCCACTCCACCTGTCACGGCTATACGCGCCTGCCACTCCACCTGTCACGGCTATACGCGCCTGCCACTCCACCTGTCACGGCTATACGCGCCTGCCACTCCACCTGTCACGGCTATACGCGCCTGCCACTCCACCTGTCACGGCTATACGCGCCTGCCACTCCACCTGTCACGGCTATACGCGCCTGCCACTCCACCTGTCACGGCTATACGCGCCTGCCACTCCACCTGTCACGGCTATACGCGCCTGCCACTCCACCTGTCACGGCTATACGCGCCTGCCACTCCACCTGTCACGGCTATACGCGCCTGCCACTCCACCTGTCACGGCTATACGCGCCTGCCACTCCACCTGTCACGGCTATACGCGCCTGCCACTCCACCTGTCACGGCTATACGCGCCTGCCACTCCACCTGTCACGGCTATACGCGCCTGCCACTCCACCTGTCACGGCTATACGCGCCTGCCACTCCACCTGTCACGGCTATACGCGCCTGCCACTCCACCTGTCACGGCTATACGCGCCTGCCCCTCCACCTGTCACGGCTATACGCGCCTGCCCCTCCACCTGTCACGGCTATACGCGCCTGCCCCTCCACCTGTCACGGCTATACGCGCCTGCCCCTCCACCTGTCACGGCTATACGCGCCTGCCCCTCCACCTGTCACGGCTATACGCGCCTGCCCCTCCACCTGTCACGGCTATACGCGCCTGCCCCGCGCCCTGTCACGGCTATACGCGCCTGCCCCGCGCCCTGTCACGGCTATACGCGCCTGCCCCGCGCCCTGTCACGGCTATACGCGCCTGCCCCGCGCCCTGTCACATGACCCGTTACAGTTATATTTTCTTAAGTAACTATTAAGTAATAAAATATGACTAGGAAAACAAATTCTGATTCTAAAAGGTATGTTTTGTCATTAAAATTTAGCAATGTTTAGGCTAGATTTGACAATACATTTCAATATAAATGATAATACTGTTACTATAGACCTATATTGCATTAATCTCAAATACACACAGATGTAGCTTTGCAACCGAGTTATACAAAAAATGACACAAAAATGCAATACATGTATATACAAAGAATGTTTATTAGTTTTTCAGTATTTCACCAACAATTTCTTGCAATAAAACTTCCCAAATTGCAATTTGCATGCATTTCTAAGATCAGCAATAAGTGTTATTTACAAACGTTTTATAGATGTATTGCTATAAATATGTATAAACATGTACAGTACTGGTCAAAAGTTTGGACACATTACTACTTGTAATGTTTTTGAAATAAGTCTTTTATGCTCATCAAGCCTGCATTTCTTTAATAAAAAAAAAAACAAAAAAAAAAACCCAGTAATATTGTGAAATATTATTACAATTTAAAATAATGGTTTTCTATTTTAATATACTTTAAAGTGTAATTTATTTCTGTGATGCAAAGCTGAATTTTCAGCATCATTACTCCAGTCTTCAGTGTCACATGATCCTTCAGAGATCATTCTAATATGCTGATTTGCTGCTCAGTTATCAATATTGGAAACAGTTGTGCTGCTTAATATTAATATTTGTTTTGTGTGATACTTTTTTCAGGATTCAGTGATCAATAAAAAGTTAAAAAGAAGAGCTTTTATTCAAAATAGAGATATTTTCTAACAATATAAGTGTTTACTATCACTTTTTATCAATTTAACATCTTTGCTGAATAAAAGTATTAATTTCTTTCCAAAAAAGAAAGGGAAAAAAATTACTGACCCCGACTTTTGAACGGTAGTGTATATTGTTACAAAAGATTTCTGTTTTAAATAAATGCTGTTCTTTTGAACTTTTTATTCATTAAAAGAATCCTGAAAAACGTATCACAGTTACAAAACAAATATTAAGCAGCACACCTGTTTCCAACATTGATAATAAATCAGCATATTAGAATGATTTCTGAAGGGTCATGCAACACTGAAGACTGGAGTAATAGCTGATGAACATTCAGCTTTGCATCACAGAAATAAATTGTATTTTAAATTAGAAAACCATTATTTTTAATTGTAATATTTCACAATATTACTATGTTTTCTGTATTTTTGATCAAATAAATGCAGGCTTGATGACCATAAGAGACTTATTTAAAAAAAAAAAACATTACAAATAGTAATGTGTCCACACTGGTACTATATATAAATCAATATTTCAATAACAATGTTTACATAAAGTCTTGAATGTCAATGATGTTATTGATCTTAAACCACTGGAGGAATGTGAAAGAATTTGGGGACAGGGCTATTAGAACAGATTTTGCAGTGGGCCTCCCCTGCTTTTGGGCCAAAAGTACAGTTGTTCAGTTGTAGCGGGCCTCCCTTATCATACAGGATGACACTCCTACTGATGAAGTGCCATCAAAACCATGGTGGATTTGACCATTTCACCCTTTAAAAGAGAAATAGGACACGGGTGTATGCTTTTCAGAAATGTTTTAAGGATGAACAAAAAAAACAACAACAGTAAAAGAAAGACTTACTCCAAAGCAATGTTTGACTGTTTCTGCCTGAAACCTGTGAAAGCCCTCAGTCTTTTGCAGCATTAACAGTGTTATCTTTAAAAAAAAAAAAACAAGATACAATTTTGAAAGATATATGTACAGTGCATTTAATGATATTGTCCCATGTACTTTATCAAAGTGTCTGTATACATACCTCAGGGGTCAAAACTTCAAGAACGTAAGTTGTGTTGTCCAGGGGAAACTCTGGCCAGTTGTGTTACTGTGTATATTCTTTCAGTTATCCTCTCTGTCTGTAGCAAAACATTTGTTAAATTTGTACATATTTACATTTACATACATAAAATGTATTACAATTTGTAAAGTAAATTCGTAATTCTCTAATTTTTCTGTAGAAAATCTACATTGACAGTATATGTTCCAATGAAATATGAGATGTTAAAATAATGTCTGACATATTTTCTTATGCATCTGTACATTTCTTGTCTTCTTAAGGTACAACATAAATAAACACACACAAACTTATTTTAATTATATAAATTGTTGAACAATGCAAACAGTATGAAATTATACCTGTTCATCAGAAAAACAAAACTTTTTGCTAAGTTTCATCCTCAGCTTTGGAGAAAATTTGGAATGTTTAAATAAAAACAGGCTCGGCAGCATAACTTTAAGGTTTTTTTTAAGTTTAATTACAATTAATCATAGGCTAACTGTCCTATTCTTATGTTTATATATGTAAGAATGGACTTATTTTTTAACGTCTGCTTTCATAGCCTATTGTTATGCAGCCTCTCCAGTCTTCGATTTCAAGTTCAAGTGGTTTTATTTTCATTTCTCTCCTGCGTGTAATCAATGACATATTGTACAGACAAAAGTTAAAAGCAACATAACTTTCCACAGAAAAAAAATAAAACACAATGACTACAAATATGTGTGACTAATGTGTCTTAGTCCGAACAGTAGGCAAGTTTACCTTAAGATAGCATGAGCGAGAGGTAGGCGTTATTATTATTATTATTATTATTATTATTATTATTATTATTATTATTATTATTACTACTACTTCTGCTATTGTGTATACATACTTGAAGTTGCTAAAATAAAAAAAAATGTCCAAACAGAACAGTAAGGCCTATATATAGGCTATAGCCTACTAGCCTACATATTCAAAGCTGAAGGCAAGCCAAACACTTGGCGACTGTGACCGATGCTTTGACAGAACCCGGGTCAGGCGCGTATATCCGTCACGGGTCGAGGGGCAGGTGGGTATAGCCGTGACAGGTCGAGTGACAGGCGGGTATATCTGTGACAGGTCGAGTGACAGGCGCATATATCCGTGACAGATCATGGGGCAGGCGGGTATAGCCGTGACAGATCGCCGGGCAGGTGGATGTATCCGTGACAGATTGCGGGGCAGGCGGGTATAGCCGTGACCGATCGCCGGGCAGGCGGGTATAGCCGTGACCGATCGCCGGGCAGGCGGGTATAGCCGTGACCGATCGCCGGGCATGCGGGTATAGCCGTGACCGATCGCCGGGCATGCGGGTATAGCCGTGACCGATCGCCGGGCATGCGGGTATAGCCGTGACCGATCGCCGGGCATGCGGGTATAGCCGTGACAGATCGCCGGGCATGCGGGTATAGCCGTGACAGATCGCCGGGCAGGCGGGTATAGCCGTGACAGATCGCCGGGCAGGCGGGTATAGCCGTGACAGATCGCCGGGCAGGCGGGTATAGCCGTGACAGATCGCCGGGCAGGCGGGTATAGCCGTGACAGATCGCGGGGCAGGCGGGTATAGCCGTGACAGATCGCCGGGCATGCGGGTATAGCCGTGACGGGTCGAGGGGCAGCTGTCACTAGCGGTGACGGGTCGAGGGGCAGCTGTCACTAGCGGTGACGGGTCGAGGGGCAGCTGTCACTAGCGGTGACGGGTCGAGGGGCAGCTGTCACTAGCGGTGACGGGTCGAGGGGCAGCTGTCACTAGCGGTGACGGGTCGAGGGGCAGCTGTCACTAGCGGTGACGGGTCGAGGGGCAGCTGTCACTAGCGGTGACGGGTCGAGGGGCAGCTGCCCCTGCCACGCAAAGATTTTACCCCTGCTGCACAAGTTAGCACCCATATACAAATCCTTATACTCTTTAATGCTAGAATTATACAAATGCTGGTACTTTCTAACCTCCTTGCACAATCTCCCACCCACATAGCCATCTATTGTTCTATTGCACTCTTCTGTCTCTTCCGTTTGTTCAGTTTTTTCTTCGACTACCTTGAGAATCAATGGCCCTGGGCCACTGTTGCCACCTTGTAACAACTAAACAGTGCAAAAGAATTAAATGCTCATGTGAGACCTAGAAAAATCTGGTGGTGTTGCATACAATACGTGCGTACTCTGCGGATGACGAAATTTGCATCACGCATACTGTATGCTGTTCCTAGCGTACGTGTAAAATGTGAAGCATACTTCGGGCTTAAGCGGTACAGAGAATGAATGAATGGTGATGCAAAGTCATTTATACTGCAGTTTATTGCTTGCCACCTTTTTATTTTAAATATGTTAACTGCTTGTCACACAGTTACACTGGGTAACATACACTTACCACTTGACCACTTTATTATGTTGGTACGGAGTCCTCTTTGCAATCAGAACAGCCTCAGTTCTTTGTGACATGGATTCTGCAAGGTGTTGGAAAGAATCCTTTCTGGTCCATGTTGACATGACTGCATCAACTAATTGCTGTAGATTTGCTTTCTGCACATTCATGCTGCGAAGCTCCATTCATCCATATCCCAAATGTGTGCTATTAGTTTTAGGTCTGGTGTCTGAGGAGGCCATTGAAGTAGACTGAACTCGTCACATTCATGCACCAGTTTGATATGCTTTATGACATCATGCTGGAAGTAGCCATAATAAGACTGGTATATTGCAGCCATTAAGGGATGCACTTGATCATCAATCCTCAGATAGGCTGGAACATTCAACAGTGCTCGATCGAAAGGTCCCAGTATGTGCCAAGAAGTCTTTCCCCACACCATTACACTACCACAGTCACCCTGAACTGTTTACACAACTGCCTTGGGTCCATAGATTTGTGCTGTTGACAATTCTGACCCAACCATCTGCATATTACAGCAAAAGTCGAAATTCATCAGACAGGCAACGTATTTGCAATCTTCAACTGTCCAGTTTCAGTGCGCCTGTGTCCACTATAGCTTGCAGATTCATGTTCTTGGGTGACAGTAGTGGAACTCTATGTGGTCTTCTACTGTTGTAGCCCATCCGCCTCAAGGTTCGACATGTTGAGTATTCTGAGATGATTTTCTGCTGGTCACAGTTGTAAAGATTGGTTATTTGAGTTACTGTGGACTTGCTGTTCGCTTTAACCAGTCTGGCTATTCTTCTTTGATCTCTCTGTGTAAATTGTAGAGACTGATGTTCATTAAAATCCCAGGAGATCTGCAGTTTCGGAAGTACTCCGAGAAGCCCGTCTGGTACCAAGAGCCATGCCATGGTCAAAGTCACTGAGATTACATTCTTGCCCATTCCATTTGATATGAACTGTAACTCAAGTTCTCTTTTTGTGAGATCTACATGATTTAATTCATTATGCTGCGGTCACATGATTTGCAAGTAATATCAATATATAATATATAACATAATATATTATATAACAATATAATGTGTAATTTTATACACTTAAATTAAATAAAAACCTAAATACAAAAAATTTAAATGAGGCACAGACATCTTTCATAAAACGTGCGCGTTTATTTTAGCACTTCCGTCAACAGCCTGAGGGAGCAGTGAGCTATGGTATTGTGATTGACCCACAAGGTGAGAGGAGAAGTGGATAATAGAGATGGAGTGAAACACAATCGCATGTTTCTCTGATGAATATTTTATTTCTTTTACAAGTGTAGTATACTACAAGCCTATAAAACTTTGAAAGAAATACCAGTAGGACGGTAACCTAAATTATACAACCCCAATTCCAAAAAAGTTCGGACGCTGTGTAAAGTGTAAATAAAAACAGAATGCAGTGATTTGCAAATCTCAAACCCATGTTATTCACAATAGAGCATAGAAAACATATCAAATGTTTAAACTGAGGAAATGTACAATTTTAAGAAAAAAACAAAGGTAATTTTGAATTTGATGGCCCAACACATCTCAAAAAAGTTGGGACAGGGGCAACAAAAGGCTGGAAAACTAGGTGTTACTAAAAAGAAACAGCCGGAGGAACATTTAGCAACTAATTAGGTTAATTGGCAACAGGTCAGTAACATGATTGGGGATAAAAAGATTTATCTTGGAGAGGCAGAGTCTTTCAGAAGTAAAGATGGGCAGAGGTTCACCAATCTGCGAAAAACTGTGTCTACAAATTGTGGAACAATTTCAGAACAATGTTCCTCAGCGTAAAATTGTGAAGACTTTTAGTATCTCATCATCTACAGTACATAATATCATCAAAAGATTCAGAGAATCTGGAGAAATCTCTGTGCACAAGGGACAAGGGTGAAAATCAATATTGCATGCCTGTGATCTTCGGGCCCTCAGGCGGCACTGCAATAAAAATGGGCATGATTCTGTAATGGTAATCACTGCATGGGCTCAGAAACACCTCCGGAACTCACTGTCTGTGAACACAGCTCATCGTGCCATCCACAAATGCAGGTTAAAGCTCTATCATGCAAAGAAGAAGCCATATGTGAACATGATCCAGAAACTCTGCCATCTTCTCTGGGCCAAAACTCATTTAAAATGGACTGAGGCAAAGTGGAAAACTGTTTTGTGACTAATCGAATTTTGAAATTGTTTTTGGAAACCATGGACGCTGCGTCTTCTAAACTAAATAGGAATAAAGTGGAGAGGGACCATCCAGCTTTTTATCAGTGCTCAGTTCAAAAGCCTGCATCTCTGATGGTATTTACATTATATACATTTTACACAGCGTCCCAACATTTTTAGAATTGGGGCTGTATGTTAAAAATCTAAATATTAAATAAAATAAAAAGGAGATGGCTCCTGAGATTTGTAGGTTAGTGCTTGCCTGTTTTCCCACAAAGCCGACATATGGCTTAATCTAAATGTATTGGGTCACCTCTCTCGTTAGGCACAAATCCAAAATGTTCCCTGATCGCCAATGTAACGTTTGGTTTCCCAACAAGATTCATCGCAGCGACATGAAATTTCAGAATTTGCCTGATTGTTTTTTGCCACGCTCAAACAAACCCATGCCAAACTAAAAGACAACACCATATAAGGTGTTTGATTATGATTACGTAATTTTTGTATTAACATAAAATCTCCTGCTATATGGTAGGCTATGAATACAAATTAATATAGCAACTATTATTATTATTATTATTATTATTATTACACTTGTATACAAAACGTTGTATTTTGTGCCCACTCAAGCAGAAACATTAACTTTATGTGACACTACTGTAGTGGTAGTTTGCCACTGCAGTGGTGCGGTTGTCACAGCCCCAATAACCGTCACAGCCCTAATAAACAAATGCAATGGAGTCATACAATACTGTGGTGGTGTTTTTTTCCCCCAAAGGTGAAATGAAAGCAATTTCTACTGCTCATCAGTTGTCTTCATATCTGCTAGTGGAATATTGGTGGGAAAAATTGTGGAAATGTTATTTAATTTATATTGTTTAGTTGTATTTTACTATAATCATATATTTGTTTAGTAAATTTATATGTAGACCTTTGTGTACCTTGTAGCTGCCAAATGTGCTGTGCAAGTAAAGAGAAATATTTAATGAAGCATTATACTGTGTAGAAAACATTTTTAGTTGACAGTATTTTGCTAAAATATTTACTATGTAGGCCAAGCAGTGGGTTGGTTTTGAGTATCTCAAATGATTTTTCTTTTGCAATGCAGAAATGGCACAGGGTCCAATCAGTAACGTCTACATGACTGGGACTTCATCTACCAATGGGAGTCGCTATCATGTCAGCAGGTGAGTCAGATTTTCTGCTTCAGGGAATTGGTGATCTGTGGACATAGCAGCCAGTAGACATGTGACTTCTTGCCAAATGCTTTTATTCATTAATTGCCAGACTCTGTGAAAGTTCAGACTGAGTGGCTGCGTGTTTTAGAACCATGCAGTTAGTATTTGGAGGTTAATGTTTTTATTTGTTGCTGTTCTTCTGTCTTTAGTGAAAGTGGAGCAGATGGAACAATGGCCTCCAGCTCCAATGACTCACACTACAGTGGTTCTCGGGTCGAAACCCCAGTTTCTTACATGGATGATGATGACGACGACGACGATGATTACGATGAAAATGACGAAGATGACTAACCCTCACAGGCCACACTTCCTCCAACAGCTATTTTCATGGGGTTTATTGTATACACACAAGCTCCCTCTTCCTGTCTGCTACTAGCACACCTTTAATTTTCCCTCTCTCTCTTTTTATCTTGAAGGGCAGTGAGAAGCATGGGCTTTAAAGGGGTGTGTTGATTTCATCTAGCCCTTTGTGCTATATGGCTTAAGCTGTTAAAACACAACGCTGTGCTAGTGCAGATTTTTTGGTCCTGCTAGCTCTAGTTTTCAAAAAAAAAAAAAAAAAAAAAAAAGGACTTTTACGGGACTTTGAAGTTGTAGCACTATGCCATCCAGCATCTGGTGGAATTAGCATGACTTACAAAAGAACCCCCTTCTCAGCCAGACACCAACCTGCTGTTGGAGAATGTGTAGTGTGACCTATGTATAACATAGCTAGGCTATCTGCTTTTGAACAATTGTTTATTATTATTATTTTTTAATGTGCTGGCTTTTTCTGAAGATTCAGATGGCTGCCACCTCCTAGACTGTAGGCGCAAAGAATCGGCACAGCCAGCTTACCATTTCGCCCCATCGGGGCAAGTCTTTGGATGTATGGACACTTTTTGTAAGATTGGAGGAATTAATGGCTTTTTTCGGTAGATCGTGTGTGTGTGTGTGTGTGTGTGTGTGTGTGTGTGTGTGTGTGTGTGTGTGGCTTCCTGTTATTCTGTGGGCAGCTGTTGTAGGGAGCTCTGTTGAAGACTTTTTTTTTTTTTTTTTTTTTTTTTTTTTTTTTTTTTTTTTCCTTTTTTTTTTTCTTTTTTTTTCTTTTTTCCTCCGTTGTTTGAGCTTTAGAGGTGAACCTCTCCTGTTGTTCCCTCTGTGTTTTACAACTGACAGTCATCAGGAAATCAGAGAAACTTTATTATCCACTGAAATTTATAGGAAATCGAACCTCTGAAGATTAGTTTCTCATTTCCTTTCCAGGTCAGTAACACTACAGAGTATGTATGTTTGTTATCCCAGTATGAGGTGTATATATATATTTTTTGGACTCCCCTGGAAAATGTAAAAAAGAAGGAAAAAAAAAAAAAAAAAAAAAAGAACTGTTGTACTGACTCCACAAAAATAACTTTTCTGTAATCTAATATAAGTTTGGAAATTAAAATATAATGTTTTAAAAACATTGAACTCAAGGTGTTTATTGGTGACATTAATGTAATATTACTAATTACAATAAACCTTTTTATATACATTTTCTTTTTTTTCTGTGTTTTGGTCCTGGTACATATTCAAGGGGAAATGCTTTTTGAATAATTTCCTAGTCAGGAAATCTAGTTGCCAAAGCATGGTTCAATGTATTTTCAAAAACATATTTTCTTTGCATTCGATAATGTAGCTAGCAGTATAAAAATATGACATGATGGCATATTCAGAGGATATAATCATCAGGAAGGCGTGCCTGTTATCAGTTTTTGTCAGGTCTAAGAAGGCTTAAAGGCCCACATCCTGTCATCCTGTGAACGTCCAGTCACACACCCCCGCCCCCGCCCAAGCTTTCTTATGGTGGTTGTTTTACTATATATCCCAGCCGTGTGCTTCAGTCTTCTCATCATTCAGACATTCTTTTAGCCTGGACTTGGCAGTTGCTGCCTGAAGGTGGCACTGTGAGCTTTAAAATGGCCTCTAAATCGTTTACCAAGCGATAATGTTTTGTGTGTGTGTGTGTGTGTGTGTGTGTGTGTGTGTGTGTGTGTGTGTGTGTGTTAACAAAGCTTTTCCCACTTCACAGCCCCACAACAGTGTATATTGTCTCATGCAAATTGGGTGAATTGTAATCTAATGAGGTCCATTTGGAACAATGTTCAATATGATCACCTTTAAATGCCATTAAAAGAAAGCGATGGTCACTGCAACAATGCAACAAGAATCGCAGAAGAGGGACATTGGCACACTGCAGGCATTGCCAGCTGCTATGGAGAAACCGGATTTTGGCATACTAGCAGGGCGGATCTAAGATCTCTCTCTTGACCTATAAAGTCATAGAGCAAGGCTGAAATCATGGAAATCATTTTTTTTCATGGAAAAAAAAAAACAAACACTACAGGTTCTTATTCAGGAATGAAAGAACATAAACAGTGGCAGTTTTGGTGGCGTTTTGTTTCAGTTCATCAGCAGTGTTGTGCAGTTGGACCTGCAAAAGGTACCTACACAAGGGCACTATTGACCTTTTCATTGGTTTGTTGTGCTGTTTATTTAGATAATATAACAAAGACTAATTGCAGCCTAAGTGTTTTTGTCATCTATGTATATACACACTGGCTATTTTATTAAGTACCACCTACCATATGTGTACTTTGTTGCTGTCCCCATAGTCAGCCTCTGTCATTGGAAACCCTGGATGGGGTGCCAATCCATCACAGAGCACAATGGCACACACAAACACACACACACTAAGGATAATTTGGGGGGAAAAAAGTTTTTCAGGTTTTTTTTGTTTTATTTTTTCATTTAGAACTGTTTTATGCACATAAACATTGGTGCACAGAAAAGTTATCGGATAAGTGTAAGTAATTAAAACTAAATACCAGTCATTCTTAGCTACCATGTGGTGTTTTGTCACTGATAACTTAAATATACATAAATTTACAGTTAATCATACAGTGCCATGCTTACATATTCACCACTGTGAACTTTTGTAGTGGAATTGAAATGGACATAATCGGGATCTTTACTTCTGTCAGACTAAATGTGGAATGTTGTTGAACAGCAATTTGTAAGTCTTGCCACAGATTCTCAGTATAATTGAGTTTTACAACTTTAACTTTTTTTTTTAAGGTATATGTAATTTTGCAAACTATTAAGGCAAGTTTTCTTTTTAATCTAGTTTTTGTATTTCAATTGCTGTCTTTTGCTCTTGGTGTCTTCTCACATTCACTCTTGTGCTGTGGCCTGGTAGATTCGCACCATCTCATCTGGAACCTCCACTAGCAGTGTGGTATTGAAGGCCTTCTTGAAATTTTCAATGAAATTCAGGTCTGAGGCAAAGCGAATCTGTTCAAAATCAAACAAAAAGCTGACTCAATTATTAAATAATACATGGGCTAGTGTGATGACACTGCAAAGTATAGTATACCACTCAGATGAAGGAACCTCAGTTACCTGTTTGTGTACTTTTATTTATTTTATTTATTTGTAATTTAATTTTTAATTTCTTCTTATCCATTTCTGTCTTTTCTATCTTCTTTTCTATCTAGTACAGACCTTGTTGGCCCAGAGCAGGGTTGTTCCACGTTTGCAGAAGTGCTTCATGGTGAGTAGAAGCTCATCCAGACAGTTGTGGTGATAGACAACATCTGCACACAGGATGTAGTCATAATTATAGATAGAACTGGGAAAATGATGGTCCAGGTCTTCCCCCCAGGTCAGCTGGGCCACCTGAGGTGTGTACTTGCAGCGACCCCGTGTGTTGCGTGAGAGATTGAAGTTCAGATTGTCCATGATGTCAGGCAGATCTGTGGCTGTCACCCATGCACCTAGAAACAACACAGCTCAGAAAAGCTTTAATGAGAGGTTGGTTCTTTGGGTTGGCCTCATTATAAGTAAAAGTATTTCATTCCTGGTGCTGCCTTATGTGTCCATTTTATTTTCAAATTTATTGTGCTTGAAATCTTTATTCTGTTATATCTCTTAAATCTATGCTTCTAATTCAGCCACATTATCTTCAGTGGATCTTTACCTCACTCACCCATTAAACAGGCCACAATGGACACCAGTCCTGTTCCTGCTCCTAGCTCCAGCACTGCCTTATCTAGCAGATTGACATGCTCATGATTTGCTTCCAGGTAGCTGCAGAGAGCCACTGCCTAAACACACACATTATAACCAAATCTCATCACATTGAGAAATACCAAACCTGTCTTTCAGTCACTTCAGTCATGTGTGTTTGTTTTGCGTTAGCTCTCACCCCAGGCCAGGTGAGGGCACCATATGAGTCAAACGATTCATGGATGCTGATCTCATGGCCAAAAAAGCAAAACTTTTCTGGTCCCAATCCTGGCTCACAGGATTTCCATCTCTCTGGTGTCTCTCCAGCCAGTACTTTGCTATCCCAATCCTCTGTGACAAAAGTAGTATATCAACACAAATACGCATCATACCTAACATACCCCCCAAAACTCTCATTAAATCAAAGGAAATGATTGTATATAATTTCCACATGCTTTCCTGTGTGATGTTTGGCTGAGGTTTGATGTGATCTGGGTGCTTAATACTTCTGTTCTTTTGTCTTCCACCTGTTGCCATTGTAGAGTCCACTTCAGGTATCACCTTCACTTAAGGCCACGTTTCAAAAACTGCAGCTGTTTTTAACATTACATTACATTATTCATGTTTTTCATCAGTTTACAAAAACAGGTCTTTGAATTGTGTGGCTTTTTTAACAACCTATGTGCAGAGCCTCTCTATATTTACATCATTTATTAACAACACAAAATGGAGGTCATAGATAGCATTAATGACATGGCAATCTTACGACAAATTCTATGAAAAAACAACATCCGTTCTCACTGTTTTGCAATGCACATGTAATCCCTGTCCTATGTTATAGCACTGTGAAAACTTCATAAGAAGCTATTAATTAAATTGGTCTCACTTACTTTCGAGTTGCTTCTTTCAGTGCTACTTTGTAGGAATCCACACTCCCACAGACCAGTTTAAATGGTTGTTCGTCTTGACTGTTGGTATCATTTGGGCATTGCTGAGTTTATAAAGCTGCATTATCTTCCATGTTTCACCCATGGAATCACTGAGCTAAATTTAAGAGGCTCTACATATTAAAGAGAAAGAAGAGGGGAGAACAGGGCAGCCCACAGCTACAGCTCTCTGGGGAAAGCTTTAATGTGGGTTCTGTTTGTACAAAGTTGGGACACTGTGTAAAATGTAAATAAAAGCAGAATGCCATGATCTGCAAATGTCATAAACCCATATGTTATTCACAATAGAACATATCAAATGTTTAAACTGAGGAAATGTACCATTTTAAGAAAAAAATAAGGTAATTTTGAATTCGATGGCAGCAACATGTCTCAAAAAAGTTGGGATGGGGCAACAAAAGGCTGGAAAACTAGGTGTTACTAAAAAGAAACAGTTGGGGGTTAATTGGCAACAGGTCAGTAACATAATTGGGTATAAAAAGAGTATCTTAGAGAGGCAGAGTCTTTCAGAAGTAAAGATGGACAGAGGTTCACCAATCTGTGAAAAACTGTGTCTACAATTTGTGGAACAATTTCAGAATAATGTTCCTCAATGTAAAATTGCGAAGACTATGAATATCTCATCTACAGTACATAATATCATCAAAAGATTCAGAGAATCTGGAGAAATCTCTGTGCACAAGGGACAACGGTGAAAATCAATATTGCATGCTCGTGATCTTTGGGGCCTCAGCCGGCACTGCATTAAAAACAGGCATGATTCTGTAATGGAAATCACTGCATGGGCTCAGAAACACCTCTGGAACTCATTGTCTGTGAACACAGTTCACTATGCCATCCACAAATGCTGGTTAAAGCTCTATCATGCAAAGAAGAAGCCATATGTGAACATCATCCAGAAATGCCATCGTCTTCTCTGGGCCAAAACTCATTTAAAATGGACTGAGGCAAAGTGGAAAACTGTTCTGTGGTCAGACGAATCAAAATTTGAAATTCTTTTTGGAAACCATGGACGCTGCGTCCTCTAAACTAAATAGGACTAAAGAGGAGAGGGACCACCCAGCTTTTTATCAGCATTCAGTTCAAAAGCCTGCATCTCTGATAGAATGGGGGTGCATTAGTGCCTATGGAATGGGCAGCTTGCACATCTGGAAATGCATCATCAATGCTGAAAGGTATATACAGGTTTTAGAGCAACATATGCTTCTATCCAGATTCCATCCCATCTTTACTTCTGAGAGACTCTGCCTCTCTAAGATACTCTTTTTATAGCCAATCATGTTACTGACTTGTTGCCAATTAACCTAATTAGTTGCAAAATCTTCCTCCAGCTGTTTCTTTTTAGTAACACTTACTTTTCCAGCCTTTTGTTGCCCCTGTCCCAAGTTTTTTGAGATGTGTTGCTGCCATCAAATTCAAAATTACCTTATTTTTTCCTTAAAATGGTACATTTCCTCAGTTTAAACATTTGATATGTTTTCTGTGTTCTATTGTGAATAAAATATGGATTTATGAGATTTGCAAATCACTGCATTCTGTTTTTATTTACACAGTGTCCCAACTTTTTGGAATTGGGGTTGTAAACAATAAATTAACTATACCTGGTTGTATGTACTTATGTAGGTAAGAACAGTGAGGGATTTACATGTTGCTTATCTTTTTGTAAATTGTTTTCATAGAAGCTCTATTTTAATCCTAAAAGAAGCTTCTGAACTGCATCATATTCCTTCATTCCCATGCACACGTAAAGACAAAGGAAAAGATGTTCTGCTCTCTTTCACAACCAGACAACTTTCATTAAAGCTAAAGTTGGATCATTTATAACAGCTCTGCTGGGCAGACTGAACTAGCACACAGGTTTAAAGACCTGGAAGGAGTGAGAGAACAGGACATACCTGACAGGGAAATAATGGTCTGGTTAACTATATTTACCTTATTCACTTACAGGTGCATCTCAATAAATTAGAATGTCGTGAAAAAGTTAATTTATTTCAGTAATTCAACTCAAATTGTGAAACTCGTGTATTAAATAAATTCACTGCACACAGACTGAAGTAGTTTAAGTCTTTGGTTCTTTTAATTGTGATGATTTTGGCTCACATTTAACAAAAACCCACCAATTCACTATCTCAACAAATTAGAATATGGTGACATGCCAATCAGCTAATCAACTCAAAACACTTGCAAAGGTTTCCTGAGCCTTCAAAATGGTCTCTCAGTTTGGTTCACTAGGTAAGCCACAAACATTCATTGCCAAAGAAGCTGGCTGTTCACAGAGTGCTGTATCCAAGCATGTTAACAGAAAGTTGAGTGGAAGGAAAAAGTGTGGAAGAAAAAGATGCACAACCAACCGAGAGAACCGCAGCCTTATGAGGATTGTCAAGCAAAATCGATTCAAGAATTTGAGTGAACTTCACAAGGAATGGAATGAGGCTGGGGTCAAGGCATCAAGAGCCACCACACACAGACGTGTCAAGGAATTTGGCTACAGTTGTCGTATTCCTCTTGTTAAGCCACTCCTGAACCACAGACAACGTCAGAGGTGTCTTACCTGGGCTAAGGAGAAGAAGAACTGGACTGTTGCCCAGTGGTCTAGAGTCCTCTTTTCAGATGAGAGCAAGTTTTGTATTTCATTTGGAAACCAAGGTCCTAGAGTCTGGAAGAAGGGTGGAGAAGCTCATAGCCCAAGTTGCTTGAAGTCCAGTGTTAAGTTTCCACAGTCTGTGATGATTTGGGGTGCAATGTCATCTGCTGGTGTTGGTCCATTGTGTTTTTTGAAAACCAAAGTCACTGCATCCATTTACCAAGAAATTTTGGAGCACTTCATGTTTCCTTCTGCTGACCAGCTTTTTGAAGATGCTGATTTCATTTTCCAGCAGGATTTGGCACCTGGCCACACTGCCAAAAGCACCAAAAGTTGGTTAAATGACCATGGTGTTGGTGTGCTTGACTGGCCAGCAAACTCACCAGACCTGAACCCCATAGATTCTCTTCTATGGAGAATTGTCAAGAGGAAAATGAGAAACAGGAGACCAAAAAATACAGATGAGCTGAAGGCCACTGTCAAAGAAACCTGGGCTTCCATACCACCTCAGCAGTGTCACAAACTGATCACCTCCATGCCACGCCAAATTGAGGCAGTAATTAAAGCAAAAGGAGCCCCTACCAAGTATTGAGTACATGTACAGTAAATGAACATACTTTCCAGAAGCCCAACAATTCACTAAAAATGTTTTTTTTAATTGGTCTTATGAAATATTCTAATTTGTTGAGATAGTGAATTGGTGGGTTTTTGTTAAATGTGAGCCAAAATCATCACAATTAAAAGAACCAAAGACTTAAACTACTTCAGTCTGTGTGCATTGAATTTATTTAATACACGAGTTTCACAATTTGAGTTGAATTACTGAAATAAATGAACTTTTCCACAACATTCTAATTTATTGAGATGCACCTGTAAATTCATTTGAAGTAAATAGTTAAATGCATAATTAAATACATAAACGATTCCACTTCAATTTTAAATAAGCAGTGGTGGGTGGAGGGTTGGTTCATGTTTTTATCTCTCTAGTGGAATTGAATAACTGCAACAGTTTTGAACTTTCAGGCACAATTGACTGGTCCATGAGGTTTTTTTTTTTTTTTTCATTTACAAAACTGCAGCTTTTATTTAAAAAAAAAAAAAAAAAAGAGAGTCCAAAGATTTGATTTTGGTCACTGATATTGTGTGTGTGTGTGTGTGTGTGTGTGTGTATGCCAGCCCGCGCATGATCATGGTTGGTTTTTATCTTATTGGAGACCAAATGTTCGCACAGGGATAGGAATATCTGACATTTTTGATCTTGTGGGGGCATTTGGCTAGTATCCACAAGGTGGGTTGTTGTTGTTTTTTAATATAAAAACTGCAGCTTAAAAATCCTAAAAGTTTCCTTTTGGTTGCTGAGGTTAAGGTTAGGGTTAGATTTAGGTGTAGGAATAGCATTCATTTGCTGCATTAATAATTATAAATGAAAGTATGACAAACATGTGTGTGGGGCAGTGGAGGGGAGTGGTGCTGACACTATGCTTACAGATTACACATAGTAAACAATTCATAAATAAAGATATAAATAGGCTCTATTATGCTTTATTTATACTTTGTATAATGTCTAATGACTGCCAAGTCAAATTTACATACTAACAGCATCAGCCAACAATAAACAAAACTGGACTGAGCTGCTGGACAATCATTTGGAAAATGTTCAGTCCTGGGTGCTCAGCAACTAATCTGAGCTATGTACAAGCGCTATGTAATGGCCCAATATGGATGCAGATGCAGTCAGTTAGGACAGAGCGATGGACAGCTGCTTTAATCTGCATTTGGGTTGTTTGCCGATTCAGATTAACTTCTCACTATCCAGCTTTAGTTAAGTACAGGGCTTGGGTTGCATATGGTGTGTACACTCCACACACAGTAACATGACATTTGAATGTGCAGGAAAAACTCAGGGTTACAAAATCAAGATGTTAGCTTTATGATACCATGGCCGCTAAAGTTAACATTGTTTACTTATAGATTGTCATTTTTATTGCTTTTTCTCTTTTAATCTATTTTTAATAATAGTTTATGACTACTCACTGTATTTGAAGTTCTTACCACAAAAGACTGACAGTTAAATAAAGTATTAGACTGATATCTAGCTGATTTAAGAATCGCTTTCCCTGGTTCAACATCCCAAAGCATGTTTTGTACTCGAGGACATGCAGAAATTTGGGTTTGAATTTTTACACAGAATTTCTTTAGTGCACAAAATTTGAGTTAGCTCATGACACTTTAAATGTGACAAACATTTATTATTCTTCATATGTTGCGTTTTATTGTTTCTGATTTTGCTAATACGTAGTTTAGAACATAATGATTATATTATGTACAGTGCCCTCCACTAATATTGGCACCCTTGGTAAATATGAGCAAAGAAGGCTGTGAAAAATTGTCTTTTGATCTTTTGTTTAAAGAATTCACAAAAATACTCTCATGCTCTCATGGATTTCAAACAATTGCAAACAAAACGCAGGTTTATATATATATATATATATATATATATATATATATATATATATATATATATATATATATATATATATATATATATATATATAAATCTTTGTTAAATATAGGTATGCAACAATAACTGGCACCCTTTTAGTCAATACTTTGTGCTACCTCCCTTTGCCAAGATAACAGCTCTGAGTCTTTTCCTATAAGGAGGTTGATGAGGTTGGAGAATACATGGCAAGGGATCTGAGACCATTCCTCCATACAGAATCTCTCCAGATCCTTCAAATTTTGTGGTCCACGCTGGTGGACTCTCCTCTTCAGTTCACCCCACAGGTTTTCTGTGGGTTTCAAGTCAGGGGACTGGGATGGCCATGGCAGGACCTTGATTTTGTGGTCAGTAAACCATTTTTGTGTTGATTTTGATGTATGTTTTGGATCATTGTCCTGCTGGAAGATCCAACCACGGCCCATTTTAAGCTTTCTGGCAGAGGCAGTCAGGTTTTCATTTAATATCTGTTGATATTTGATAGAATCCAGGTCCTCTGGCAGAAAAACAGCCCCAAAACATTAAAGAGCCACCACCATATTTAACCGTGGACATGAGGTACTTTTCCATATGGCTACCTCTCTATGTGCACCAAAACCACCTCTGGTGTTTATTGCCAAAAAGCTCTATTTTGGTTTCATCTGATCATAGAACCCGATCCCATTTGAAGTTCCAGTAGTGTCTGGCAAACTGAAGATGCTTGAGTTTGTTTTTGGATGAGTAGAGGCTTTTTTCTTGAAACCCTTCTAAACAACTTGTGGTGATGTAGGTGACTTCGGATTGTAGTTTTGGAGACTTTCTGACCCCAAGACACAACTAACTTCTGTAATTCTCCAGCTGTGATCCTTGGAGATTTTTTGGCCACTCAAACCATCCTCTTCACAGTGCGTTGAGACAATACGTCCAATTGTCTCATTGGACACACGTCCAATTCCAGGTTGATTCATAACATTTCCAGTTGACTGGAACTTCTTAATTATTGCCCTGATGGTGGAAATGGACATTTTCAATGTTTGTGCTATTTTCTTATAGCCACTTCCCATTTTGTGAAGCTCAACATCCTTTTGCCGCACATCACAGCTATATTCCTTGATCTCACCCATTGTTATGAATGACTTAGGGAATTTGGGCTATGTGTTACCTAATATTTATACCCCTGTGAAATATCAATGGGAATATACCTCAAATATATTTTTCTCATATGAATTCATAGGGGTGCCAATAATTGTTGCACACCTATATTTAACAAATATACAGGTGCATCTCAATAAATTAGAATGTCTTGGAAAAGTTCATTTATTTCAGTAATTCAACTCGAATTGTGAAACTCGTGTATTAAATAAATTCAATGCACACAGACTGAAGTAGTTTAAGTCTTTGGTTCTTTTAATTGTGATGATTTTGGCTCACATTTAACAAAAACCCACCAATTCACTATCTCAACACATTAGAATATGGTGACATGCCAATCAGCTAATCAACTCAAAACACCTGCAAAGGTTTCCTGAGCCTTCAAAATGGTCTCTCAGTTTGGTTCACTAGGTAAGCCACAAACATTCATTGCCAAAGAAGCTGGCTGTTCACAGAGTGCTGTATCCAAGCATGTTAACAGAGAGTTGAGTGGAAGGAAAAAGTGTGGAAGAAAAAGATGCACAACCAACCGAGAGAACCGCAGCCTTATGAGGATTGTCAAGCAAAATCGATTCAAGAATTTGAGTGAACTTCACAAGGAATGGACTGAGGCTGGGGTCAAGGCATCAAGAGCCACCACACACAGACGTGCCAAGGAATTTGGCTACAGTTGTCGTATTCCTCTTGTTAAGCCACTCCTGAACCACAGACAACGTCAGAGGCGTCTTACCTGGGCTAACGAGAAGAAGAACTGGACTGTTGACCAGTGGTCCAATATCCTCTTTTCAGATGGGAGCAAGTTTTGTATTTCATTTGGAAACCAAGGTCCTAGAGTCTGGAGGAAGGGTGGAGAAGCTCATAGCCCAAGTTGCTTGAAGTCCAGTGTTCAGTTTCCACAGTCTGTGAGGATTTGGGGTGCAATGTCATCTGCTGGTGTTGGTCCATTGTGTTTTTTGAAAATCAAAGTCACTGCATCCGTTTACCAAGAAATTTTGGAGCACTTCATGCTTCCTTCAGCTGACCAGCATTTTGAAGATGCTGATTTCATTTTCCAGCAGGATTTGGCACCTGCCCACACTGCCAAAATCACCAAAAGTTGGTTAAATGACCATGGTGTTGGTGTGCTTGAATGGCCAGCAAACTCAACACACCTGAACCCCATAGAGAATCTATGGGGTATTGTCAAGAGGAAAATGAGAAACAGGAGACCAATTAATGCAGATGAGCTGAAGGCCACTGTCAAAGAAACCTGGGCTTCCATACCACCTCAGCAGTGCCACAAACTGATCACCTCCATGCCACGCCGAATTGAGGCAGCAATTAAAGCAAAAGGAGACCCTACCAAGTACTGAGTACATGTACAGTAAATGAACATACTTTCCAGAAGGCCAACAATTCACTAAAAATGTTTTTTTTTTATTGGTCTTATGAAGTATTCTAATTTGGTGAGATAGTGAATTGGTGGGTTTTTGTTAAATGTGAGCCAAAATCATCACAATTAAAAGAACCAAAGACTTAAACTACTTCAGTCTGTGTGCACTGAATTTATTTAATACACGAGTTTCACAATTTGAGTTGAATTACTGAAATAAATGAACTTTTCCACGACATTCTAATTTATTGAGATGCACCTGTGTGTGTGTGTGTGTGTGTGTGTGTGTGTGTGTGTGTGTGTGTGTGTATATATATATATATGTATATATATATATATATATATATATATATATATATATATATATTGGATAAACCTCTGTTGTATTTGCAATTGTTTGATGTCCATGAGAGCAGAGTATTTTTGTGATTTTTTTTTTTTTTTTAACAAAAGATCAAAAGGTTAAACAATAAAGACAATTTTCACAGCCTTCTTTGCTCATATTTACCAAGGGTGCCATTAATGGAGGGCACTGTACATATCCTGTATCATATATGTTTGTTGGGATGGGAGTTACACATAAGGTTCCTTAAATCTAATGTTTAATATTGTTTCCTGGTTTACAATGCCAAGAGACGTTTTATCCTTGAGTGTAGTTTATTGAGCAATAATCTTTTGGGTTCAAAGGCCAAATTAAGATTTTATTCATAATTAATGTGCATACAATTCTTAAGCCCATATTTCTGCATGTGAGAGACAAAAAGGGAAATATTTTAATACATGTTTGTATATACAGTATTTGTCTGTGAGAGAAATAGAAAATGAAATTCATCATGCATTAATTTCTTTTTAAAATTACAAGATTATCTCTTGGTTCATCATTGCTGTAAATTCTGATACCCAGTAGTTCAAACAACTGTTGCAGTAGAACATAAAAACTGACCTAATCATGGGGACAAAGTATTTCCTTGTGGCTTAATTTATATTCACGTTTGTGTGTAATGATACATTGATAGGGGGTGGTGATAAGTCTCATGCATTATTCTGATAGGACTGAGTTTATTTAAAAGCCTTGGCTTTAAAGAATCCACCAACTTAATCAACATTTCCCCCCCCCCCCCCCCCACACACACACACACACACACACACACAAAAAAAAAAGCAAAACAACTCCCCACAGCATATCAACTTCATCCCTGATACTGGTAATAGAAGTGATGTGTTTTAGTGAACAGTGATGATCCATGATCTAATTCATGATGATTAACATAGGAGACTGCTGGTCTCACAACAAATGCTCTGTTTGGACCAGTTGGCTGGCCAACTATCCTGCAGATGGCGTGTAGAAACAGGAATTCTGGACAGGGTGAGGGGATGGAAAATGAGAATCCCAGGTGTTCAGATGTACTGGCATAGAACCACTGCTTGTTCTAAAACCTCTTTGATACATTAACCAAAGCTTTGGCATTTACCACTGTGGGCCCAAGAGTTATTTATCCCCTTTCATCAGGCCTGAAAAATTGATACTGGGATTTGTGTTATGCCCAATCTTTCCCTGATGACTTCTATGACTTTGTAATGTAGATGTAAGAAACAAAACATCTCCAATACCACCCAACTCTCAAACTCTCGACTGACCATTTCATGACTGATCAACAATTCCCTAAATGGTAATTAGATGTGCAAAACCTACATTACCTATCATCATAGTGCACCATAAAGCTTGGGGGTTCAGACCCATCCTCATCAGCAGTTACACTTTTCAGGTTTCAATTTGTCTTACTCTAAGATCCTAATGAGAAAGCAAATACAGATGTGGTCAAGAAGATACTAAAACTATGATCAACTAAAAACACCAGAAATCAAAATAGATTAATCTCTGATGCATTTTGCCATGTATTTAAGTTCCTGACAGTATTCATCAAAAGTATATTTTCATACACTTTAGACTTGGGTACTGTTATGTTGTAATGTTGTTATGTTGTACATTCTGAAAGCTTTCATAATCTAATTCTGCAAAACAAATCCTACTGTGGGATGACAGCTGACCATGACACAGTCTAAAGCCGAGAAATGCAACAATAAAGGACAGCATGTCATTCTCAAGTGGATCTCTGGTTTAAAATGCACAATCCACAGTCTGTTACATCGATGGCAAAAGTCCAGGTGCATGGTGTAAAATCCCAAATATATTTATATATACTGTATATCAAATCCCAAAATATTTTCTTATTTCTCATGCATTCTAGACCTAGGCCCCGATGATACCAAGCATATGCTGCTGCAAATAATGTGAAGACAAGCTATGTTTTCGGTTGAAGGCATCCAGGCGAAAGTTTGAAAGTGATAATGTGATAAAGGCTGACAATGGACATTTATGTTGGAATTCTAATACATGCTTGTGAAAGGCTTAGGCTAAATAGTTCAGTTGAGGTTGAGTTGGAGTACCGTTGCCTTTTATTAACCAAATACAATGGTGTAAGTGCATGTTCCTTTTATTTTCTTACAAATTGTATTCTGTACTACAAGCCCATTGTTTATTTGTGTTTGTAGCCTATGCTTGTCTGTCTGTAAACAAAGTTTTTTTTTTTTTTTGCTCAGTGAAAAACAGTATATGGCAACTTTCAACTCTACTTAGGTAAATACTGCACATTTTTATTGCGTGTCTTTTATTTAAATTGCCTCTAAATGCCTTGATTTTACACAAGGTTATTATGTTTATACATGTTTAAACAAATAAACATGGGTTTAAACTGAATCAGTAATACTGCTTGTAATAGTGTTTCCATAAACAATGACATCAACAGTTATTGCACACACTAATTTTATAGACTATATGTGATAATAGTTACATATAAAGTGTGGCTAGACTGCAAAATCAATAAATGTGATGCTAGGCCTCTAAAATGAATATTACGAAATAAAGTTAACTGTTTTCTACACGCCCACCAACTTTCTTAAACGGACATATTGACAAATCACCCGAATGGACTTTCTTAAAAGAGTCGTTTCAAATGAATCGGTTCTTTCGTGAATCGCGCATCATTCTTCCAGGATCCAGAAAACGCCTCGCTGTTGACTTCATTTTTTGTGCTGAATCCGACAGGTTAAAGATGACCACGACGCGACTGCTTGTATTCTTTTTTCTGCCCTTGATGCTGAGTAAGTACAATATTAAATACTTCGTTTTATTAACGTGTGCGGATTAGAAGTTATCCAGAATCATTCAAAAGCCAAAAGTAGCTGTGACAAAAGTAGCAAAATAGGAAATTCGTGAATCACTAACAAGGTGAGTTTCAGAATGATATCTCAGTTTGAACTAACTCAACTCTGATGTCAAATAAATATATAACCCAGTACTGCCTTTTTAAACTTAAGCGTTATTTGTCTACCAGTTATCCCCAGTCATCATAAATCATATGGGACATGACTGTGAGCTAAGTCACAACATATTGCAGATGTTTAAGATTATGGTTTGCATTTGGATAGACAGAACCATGTAAACAGTTAGAATATTGACAGGTTGATTCAATGGACAAGTTTTTCCCCATAGTGTTCCTCTGTCTAGTGTTCGTTGGGCCATTAGAACAAGTTCTTTTAGGCTTCTTACTGCAGCTGTGGGCAATACTACAGACTCTTCTGTATGAGAGGACTGGAGCAAGGTGGGAATGGCACTAGTGCGACCCTCTGAAGACAATCTGAGGCTGATCAGACTATAGCCCACAGGCCCTCCAGATTTCTTATCAGTGTTATGCTAGCAGGCTCTTAAGTACCGTTTATGCCCCTGTCTATCACTATAGATAATGTATCTACAAAAGGATTTACAATTTTATCAAGATTTTAAACATGAAATGTGAACTGAGACATTTTAGATTTAGATTCAACTATACTGTCATTGAGCAGAGTACAAGTACAAAGGCAATGAAACGCATTTCTTCTTTATATAAGACAATATTTATATTAAACAATGTTTCTTATTAAAAAAAAAAAAAAGATAAGTTATACAAAGTAAAATTTCCATTCAGGTTTGAGTTACATAGTGAACATTTGTCTCCACTAAAAGAAGGCTCCTTTAACAACTTAATACAGCCAGACCTTCGCTATTTGCTTCTTTCTTTCCCATTTTACTTTGTGTTCACATACTTTGAGATTATGGACAGGGCTCTAAAACTGATAAAAATGAAAAAGAGAGAGGGCAGGGGTTATCTGGTCAGGCTTATGCAGTCCTCCTACCACACTGTCCCAAACCATCCATCAGGCACTCATACATTCCAGTGCATTCCTGTTCCTGGCACAGACAGAGCAAGCATGGGTAAGTATGTTAAGTTGTATTTCATGTGAGTTGTATAAGCAGTAGGCTAATGTTATATATTCATGGAGCAAATAGTCCGACTTTTTAGGGTCAGGAATGGTAGCTTATAATAACAATGAACAGATAGAGCAGGAGTTTAATGAGCATTAATTATCACGATGAGCTGCTATGTAGGTGAATACTTTAAGGGGATGGGGTGGTTAGGAGGTGTCTGTCTACGTTGTACTGTTTCTACACAATGTTAAACGACTAGCTAGCGACCAAACTCAATATTTAAAAATAAGTATTCAGCAGGGAAGGAGAAACCTTTACATGTCTGTCGAGTTCTTTTCCTACTCTTTTAACGGTATTTCTGCACAGTGCAAAGAAAATATTTATGCAATTACGCATTCCTCTTTTTCCTCACACAGTTCATGGCACTATTTCAGTAATTGTGACAACCAGCAGCCCAAAAATGGAGGTCCATGAGAACACAAGTAAGTAAGCTTGGTTTGATGAATAGCATTGGCTATGTAGAGCTGGGTCAGTGTTTCAAAGCATTAGACCTCATATAGTCTAAGCTTTAATGTCACAGTTACAAACTGGGCAGCTGTGGCTCAGGTGTTAGAGCGGGTTTTCCACTAAATGCAGGGTTGGCAGTTCAATCCCCAGCCCACATGCCGAAGCATCCTTGAGCAATACACTGAACCCCAAGTTGCTCCCAATGGCAGGCTAGTGCCTGGTGAGTGAGTGTGTGTGAATGGGTGAATGAGAAACAGTGTAAAGTGCTTTCTAGAACCGCTAAGGTTAAAAGGCACTATACAGTATAAGTGCAGACCATTTACTTTATTTCTTCTGATGGAAATAGATGCTGTTCTCTCCTGTAAGTTCCAGACTGAAAAAGAGACCAACCCACGGATAGAATGGAAAAAGAAAGGCCAAGATGTCTCCTATGTTTATTTTGATGGTGAATTTACAGGTGAGTTTTCACACATGTTGTTTTGTCTTCTAACCAAAACTAAATTAAGAACATGATTGCCTAATAAACAGATCGTTATCTTCTCCCGAGTTTTCCCTGTCTCGTTTTATAACCTCATATAACCTGATGTTTTGTTTGGACTGCACTGCCTGCCTGATCACTTTCATCAGGCTTGTTTAAAGGCAGAGCTTCAATCGATGGAGCGACAGTGACCCTGCATGGTGTTAATCAGAAGGACTCAGGGGTCTATCACTGTGAAGTCACTGCACGCCAAGACAAGATCCGTCTTGGGGAGGTCACAGTCTCCCTCAGTGTGCTTGGTGGGCTTATTCTCTCATTTTTATGTCACTCTAGATTTATAGACACTTTTATATTATGTGCCTTAAGTGTGTGGCCTATTTATTCTCCTGAAAATGAACTTTTCCTGATATTGTTCAAATATTTGGTTTAGTTTTGAATGACTGTTCTATTCAGTGAAATCAAATGACTAACCCTCCATATGGCCGATGGCCAGTACCTCCCCATGCTCCTTCATGCCACGTGCCTGAGATTGCAATGAGTGGCTCTGTGGTGGAACTGCACTGTGAGGACAAGCTGACTGACCCCCCTGTCACTTACAGCTGGTACAAGGACAACAGACCCCTGAGCACAGCCCATGTCCCAGACATTAACTACAGCGTAGACAACAGCACAGGCACTCTGGTACTTTCTGAAAATGAACAAGAATGGTTTAATGTTTGTTGTATAAAGGTGCAATTGTGCTTAGCTATATGAATGTACACACACACACACGATCATTTCTAGTTCCCATGACACTCAACTACTCCTTGCACCTTGATTGATTTTGACGTTTATTTCATGATGACTTGACCTGTAACTCTTCTCAGTCTTAACAACAGCTTTCTTTTGTCCTTCATTGTTTTATCAGGAATTTAAAATCTTGTCAAAATCTGACGCAGGACAATACCGGTGTGAGGCCTCTAACGGTATTGGGCCACCAAAGAGCTGCATGGGTCAACATATGAACGTCGCTGAGTGTAAGTTATAAAATGATTCATGGTGCTCAGCATGAGCGTCCATGTATATCAGTAATGCCATGTGCTGTGTGTGTTTGTTTCAGTCGAGCTGAATCTGACATTAGTAACAGCAGTTGGAGTGGGTGCTGCTCTCTTATTGCTCTCCTGCTCTCTGGCTGTTTGTCTATGCTGCCAGCGAGGCTACTATTGCTGCTACTATAGTGAGTGTTCCCTCTGTCAAAATCATAATATTACAGTTACAAAGTGTAACTGAGTTTTTAAATGTGAATTCTTGTGTTGCTGTTTGTCTTTTATTGGTGATCCGTTCTAATCAGCCTCTGCATTCTGCCATTTTTTTTAACAGAGGAAAGGAAAAGAGGAAAACATAAAAGGTAATACTCTATATAATAATAACAATAATAATAATAATAATAATAATAAATGTTATTACTTTTTAGAAACATGGCAAACTACAGCCCCCCACCAGATGTAAGTATGCAAATATCTGTTTTGTTTACCATTTGTTTACCATCAAATCATACCATTTTCTAAATCAGCATAACGAAATAACATTAAATGGCTTGAAAATCAGTTTTGAAAATCAAAGGTTCCATTTCCTGGATTTGTATAACTTTGTTATAGATTTATTATTTTATGACTTCTACATTATCAAGTCAGTACAAAAAACATTTTCGATTCCGAAACATTAGTTTTCTAGCACAAAATTAAATGTTACAGGAAAATGTTTGCATGTCATTAAAGAAAGCAGCATATTGTGTAAGAAACACTTTTCAGACAAAAAACACAATGAAGGCTGCTGGGTTTTGCTGCAAAAATAAGAAGCAAGTGCGAAAGTCAAAGTCTCCAGAAGAACTGTGGCTGGTTCTGCAAGATGCTCAATAAAACTTACCAGATAATTTCCTTATAAAACTGCAAAAATTGTACCAGAGACTACTATTTTTATTTTTATTTTTTTGTCACACCAAATATTGACTTTGTTTCATTTACTACTGTTTACTGTAGTCTCTTTACAGTATTTTTTTTTATGTAGAAACATTTAATTTCATTATTTTGAAGGCATTTTGCACAGTACTGTATATCCTAAAGAAAGATATGTTGCAGATATTTAAATGGCCCTAGGTGTTCCTGATGAAGTTATTTTAGCTGATCATGTTTTTTGTCTCCTTCTTCTCAGCCTAAACACTACAAGCACACAGAGTCCTTTGTGATTTAAACATTTCTCCAAGATGTACATAGTGTGTGCTGGTGTATGTTTATAAGCAATGGATTGGAGGTTATTAGGTATACTCATCTAAAAACTGATGAACTGCCAGCTCAGTCTACAGGCAGTGCACCACCATGCTGATTCATGGATCTTCAACCTGCTTTACCTCTCCATACACTCAGAGCTGGATGGCATCACTGAAAGTGGCATATCTGCCAAACTGGAACGGTCTACATACATCCCAGATTCCCTAATAAAATATTTTCAGCTTTTGGACATTGACAATAATATGTGAGACTTCCTTGAAAAATGGGCCCCAGACAATCTGCAGCTCCCCCCAGTGGTAAGGTTTTATCACTGTAGGTCTAGCAGGAGCTATCACATGACTTATTTGAACATTTTCACTGTAGACATGTCAACATGGCTATGTGCTACAGTTATAAAGTTTCTCGTCTCTTCTTGGTATGTTTAATTCCATGTGCAGGAAGTGTTTTTATTCTTAGTGGTCTTTTTTACAGTGTGAGAAAAAGCAGCCGTTTTATACTATTGCAAAACTGTGTGGAAAAGGAAGTGGATGAGTAAAGGAGTTTCAAAAGCTTTTGCATGGATGACTGTTCATTTCGAATAAAGTAAGAAAAAAAAAAAAAAAAAGCACACCAACACTGTATGTTAAACTTATTTTATTCATTAGGTACAATGCATCCAGCAGATGAATCCTCTGTTTATAAAACACCCCTGAAGTTTTTTTTTTTTTTTTTTAAAGGGGGGGTGGGGGGTGATTTTTAAACGACTCTTCTTGGATTATTGTACGTGATTATACAGATGTTTGGATCAAACTTGTTTACAAGATAAGTTATGATATGTTTAAAACAGCATATTTCTAAACACGTCTATAAAAAATGATTTGCAGAGGGTGACATGAGCTCAGCGAGGTCGCCAAAATGTTACTCAGAATGATACTCAATAACCAGGTGGTTGAAACGTGGCGAACTTCCTAATGTTACAGTGATGAAGAAAATAGTTTTGATTGTTATGTGAAATGTCAATAGGTTTGTCATTTTAAATAAATCTCTTACAATAGGACAATGTCAATTTAATCGTTTAAAACTAGTCGTTTAGTAGTTATTTCGCCATCTTGGGAACTTGGCTAATGCTAGTGATGTTAGGTTTTTTGGGGGCGTTTCCTAAAAGCATTATTCATAGATTTGAGATCCTAGAAGTTTTGATGAAGGTAAAAATGGAGAGCCTTTCCAAAAACAAAACAAACAAACAAAAAAACATTTTAGTAGGTTACTGGGCAGTTAGAAGCATTAAGCTACGTATTATTCTACATGTACTCATTGTAAAAGTGTAAAATAAACAGTTCTGGTGAACTGTAACAGACATGACAGATTAAAGAAAACAAACTTTCCAGTCGTGTAAAGAGTTTGAATTCGTGACGGGCAACAAACCGTGTATCTAAAAACCCGTCAATACACCGTGTATGGTGTCAGTAAACGCTTCTGACTCAATTTTATTTGAAATAAACTCAGTTATTGAGCTGTGGGTTCACACAGCCCGGCTCAGGCCTCCTCCACATCCCCGCCCCCAGCGCACTGCTCACCAAAAACTAGCATGAACATTTAGTGAAGTTAGCACACACTAAGCTAGCCGCTTACAACCCAAGTCCTGAAAAAAAAACCTCTAAAAGGTACAACCCTTACCATTACCAAAAAGAGGTAAAGTATAATACAACTCGTTTATATTTCTTCAGTTAAAACGTACATTAATGTTGAATCTAATCATCGAACTGTATACTGTAATGTTGTTAATTCTGGCCTGAGCTGTGTTTCCCGCTTTTTGTTGAAATTCCACTATTGGCTAATGCTAGTTAGCATCACGAGAGTTTACCATACACACTAGCTAACCACCTAGCTGCTGTGCTAACAGTGGATGTTGACGGCCCACGTAGCAACTCCATAAGTGATTTCATACCAGGTGAAGTAGCTTTTATATATTCAGCGTGGTGTAATACATAACTGTGGTCTTTGGATTACCAAAATATGCTGCAAAGAAGTTCTTCTCGACATGCAGTCACAGCTGGTGAAGTAGCAAAGTCCTCGCTTTACGTTGTCACACGGGTGGCCAACTAGCTAGCCGAATTACCAGGCGTGTCTGTTTCTCGTTAGCGTGTTGTCCTGATAAGCTAACCAGTAAACAAAGGCCATGTACTTAATCGAGCATTTTAGAACACGGAAATATTGTTACCTGACCTCATGATTACATTTAGTTTCCGTATAAACGGGATAAGTTCGAGCGCAGCGGCGTCCCGTTTCTTCAGCCCGTTTTCGGAAGTCTGACAGCGCCGCGCACTTTTCGCCAGGATTTCCGGCTGCTTTTACATTGCCCTTCTGTTGTTTTGTTTCCGTTTCTTCCATTTCCGTTCTAACTTTCCAGAATCAAAAGTGCGATGTGTGGCGATCGTTTAAAAGTTTCAAAAGTTTCCAAAAGTCACCGTTTACATAATTTTAGTGTTATATTTTGAAACTCAAAACGACTCCAATATGGCAACTACGTTTGCATGTACTCGCGCGTCCTCGCGCTTCAAACGGTCGCTTTCTAGCAGTGCTAAGCTACTGAATAATAACAAGTACCGCTGATCAGACTTTTGTGCTGCTTTATGAGCGTTTATTATGGCATGTATATGTCAGTTAGATAGTAAATAATCGAGATGGGCCTAGTCACGGGCCAGGCCTCGGTTTTGCGTGAGAGTTGGAGGGGTTGAGAGAGGCGCCTCGGTGGTTCAGCAGTCTCCTCCTCTCCGCTCCCTCCATGGATTCTCACAATAAACCATGTTTAGAGGAACTTAAATGAACACCACTGACACGTCTGTCTGCTTCCTAAAACAAAGCCACAAAGGCATTCCTGGCATGTATATTATTAAAAAAAAATCTACTTTAAACATATCACTGGATTCTAAAAAGTTTTTTCCCCTGAATTATTATCTTTGACCCTTTTCTTCTTTATGTTCAAAAATGACTAACTTCTGCTGTTTTGGTTTGAAGGTGGCTGAATATCACTGGTAGAATGTCAAAAAGTGAGGCTGAGGAGATGATTGAGATTGAGATTGATGGACAAGAAAAACAAGAATGCCTAGAAGAAGGGTGAGTTCTCTCTCTTTTCCTCCCCCTTCACGCCTCCTTTCAGCTGTGAAGATGTGTCCTTGCTTTTGCAGAATGTTATAAATCAGTTTGCTGTTTTTTTTTTTTTTAATGCTCTGTTTATGCGTGTGGTTTCTGTAGGATCGAGGAGCAGACCATCATAGCGAGCGATCTCATCACTCAGGACATTGATATCAATGAGCCTGTTGGTAACTTGAAGAAGTTGCTGGAGCCCCGTCTACAGATTGCTCTGGATGGATATGATATTTGCCTGCAGGACATCCATGTGGGTTTTTATATATTCACTGCATCTATCACGCTAGAAGTGTGTGTGTGTGTGTGTGTGTGTGTGTGTGTGTGTGTGTGTGAGAAAGTGTAAGTTGAACTCATCCTTGATTTCTTTCCTGCAGCTGCACCCTGACCACAGCCTTTTCGACCAGGGTGTGAAGACTGATGGCACGGTGCAGCTCAGTGTGCAGATCGTCACCAAACCAGGTATGTGCCTTCACCTGTGTATTACCTGCTCATTTTCTTGTACAAGAAGAGAAGAGTCGTAGTATTTGCAAAATGTAATGCTATGCTCACTTGACCTGTAGGTGAGGAGAAGTTGAATATACTGGAGATAGTGAAGCCAGTAGAGACAGTGGAGGTGGTGATAGATCCTGACGCAGCCACAGGAGAGGAGGCTCACTTGGTGGAGGATGGGCAGATGATAGCAGTGGAGCGAGCTGCCATTGCAGATGAGACCTCCGAACAGGTGACCCGATGGGCAGCCGCACTGGAGGGCTACCGCAAGGAGCAGGTCCGACTCAGTATTCCTTATGGTGAGTGCTAGGCCCACAAGACCATATTTTACTGTATGATTCTACCATCCCACAAATAAAATTAGACATATTTCTTGATTTAACTGCTTGTTTCATGACATGTGCAAATGGTAAACTTTGTAATGATCTAACCAACTAGCTAGTATTAGCTAATAAAAGGGCAGCGCAAAATAGAAATATACTGCCCGTTTGAAGATGATTATTAATTATATTAAATAAATATGAGTTTCTGCTGTACAGTTGCATAGGCTCACATGCTGTTCAGATAAATACAGTGCTGCTCTTGTTACATTTTGTTAATTATGTTTGTAGAAATTTGAAGATTGCATTCAGTTTGCATTAAATTCGTGTTTCATTAAAAACTCGTTTTGTCAAGGACAGAACAATGATTTTAGTGTCTTCTGCATCGGACATGTTGTATTGCACAGTCCCTCCAGGATTTTGCGATTTTGTGATTGCAGAAATTAACGCAAAATTAAGGAAACTCCACAATATTCAGAGGAGTTGCAATTTTTCGATGTTACTACAGGTTTACCACAGCTTTTCTGCAGATTTGGGCCAAGACGCGTCATGTGACATCATCACAACGTGCATTCAGCCAAAGCTGTTTTCGATTCACGTGCGTCGAACACGAGTACAGCTAAAAGATCTCATTTACCAACAAACATCACTGTGAATTACACTTTTGCCAATTCAAGTAGTTTTCCACAAAAAAGCACAAAAAAACTCTGCAAACTGCATCAGCAAAATCAAGCATCACCAAAAAAAACCTCCTGTATGGACTGATTGCACATACTGTATTATAACAATATTGCTCTGTAATTGTGGCAGACCCGGTGCAATGGACGGCAGATCAGGTGATCCACTGGGCAGTGTGGGTGATGAAGGAATTCAACATCGAGGAGATTGAGGTGGGAGGCATCCACATCCCGGGTCGGCAACTGTGCGCCTTCAGCCAAGAGGAGTTTCTCCAGAGAGTGCCCAATGGAGAGATCCTGTGGAGCCACCTGGAGCTATTGCGCAAATGTGAGTATCTGATGTCTGCATGTGTGTGCACATGTGTATTTTATGTGAGTATTGTAATAAGTTGATTTTATTTTTTATTTCAAGTAAACTATTTCTTCTGTACAAGATGTGAATGTGTCTGTGATGTGATATTTTATTTCATATATGTATTTTTCATGCTTGATGCAGATGTTCTGGCAAGTCAGGAACAGGGACAGGAAGCTACAGTCACTATTGACCAGCGTAAGAATCTCCATTGTGACATTTTTACAGCACATGCAGCAGCTTCTGATCAACTTAAACTGGGACAATGAGTTTTGTTTCTTCAGTATTTACATTATTGGTTGTAAAAATGATGATTGTGGTCAGTTATGCAACCAGCAGTAGGACCGCATTTACATTTATGACATTTGGCAGACGCCCTTATCCAATCTACATTTTATTTCATTTATACATCTGAGCAATTGAGGGTTAAGGGCCTTGCTCAAGGGCCCAACAGTGGAGGCTTGGCAGTGCTGGAATTTGAACTCACGACCTTCCGATCAGTAGCCCAACGTCTTAACCACTGAGCTACCACCATCACAGGATGGCAGCAGTATGTTAGATACACAGTGGGTATAGAAAAGAATCACCCCCCCCCCCCCTTTAAAATAATCACATTTTGTTGCTTTTCAGCCTGAAATGAAAGCAGACACAGTTTTTGTTTTATCCAGCTGTATTTACTCAGTGCAACTTATAACATCCAACTGAAAGATATAACACCAACATGTCAGAAAAAAAATAATAAAAAAACAACTGAGTTGGAAAAAGGATCACCCCCTTGCTTTAATTTGCCTTATTTTTTTAATTACAGCCTTTAATCTGTTGGGATATGTCTACTAACTTTGCACATCTAGACTTTGCAATATTTGCCCACTCTTCTTTGCAGAACTGCTCAAGTTCAGTTAAATTTGATGGTGACCGTTTGTGGACTGCAGTCTTCATGTCATTCCACAGATTTTCAATGGGGTTTAAGTCTGGGCTCTGACTAGGCAATGCAAGGAAATTCACCTTTTTCTCCTTCAACCACTGTGTGGTCATTTTTGCTGTGTGCTTTGGGTCATTGCCATGTTGGAAGGTAAACCTTCTTCCCATTGACAACTTTCTGGCAGAGGGCAGCAGATTTTCCTCAAGAATTTGACGGTATTTTGCCCCATCCATTTTCCTTCTATCCTGACAAGTGCTCCAGTCCCTGCTGCAGAGAAACACCACCATAACAAGATATTACCACCTCCATGTTTTACTGTAGGAATGGTATTAATTATTGTTTTGGAATGGTGTTATTTATCGTTTGGTGTTGAGGCCAAATAATTCAATTTTAGTCTCATCTGACCATAACACCTTTTTTCATGTAGCCTCAGAATCTTCAAGGTGCATTTTGGCAAAGCTCAGTCGTGACTGCATGTGGCCTTTCTTGAAGAGTGGCTTTTTTCTTGCAACCCTCCCAGACAAGCCACATTTGTGGAGAATTTGTGATATTGTTGTCACATGCACACAATGACCACTCTTTGTCATAAATCCCTGCAACTGCTTCAGAGTTGCTGTCGGCCTCTTGGTAGCCTCTCTGACCAGTTTTCTCCTGGCTCTTTCATCCAGTTTGGAGTGACGTCCTGATCCAGGGTCTGTGTTGTACCAAATACCTTCCACTTCTTAATAATAGACTTCACTGTGCTTCTAGGCATTGATAAAGCCTTTGAAATTATTTGGTATCCATCTCCTGGCTTGTGTCTGTCCACAACTTTATCCCGGAGATCTTTTGACAGTGCCTTGCCACCCATAGTTGATTGTTTGCTTCAGTTGCACTACAAAATGTTCCAGGAAAGCTCTTTTCATGCTGAGCTAATCAAAATGACCACAGCTGATCACAGTTGAAAGTCAAATGGCTTTGTGTGCCATTGAGAAGGTGATTAGCTACACCTTATTGAGTTTACAAGTCATTTTTAGGAGGGGGGTGATCCTTTTTCCAACTCAGTGATTCTGTTTATTTGTTTATTTATTTTTTCCCCTGACATATATTTTACTTGGATGTTATAAGTTGCACTGAGTAAATACAGATGGATAAAACAAAAACTGTGTCCATTAGCATTTCAGGCTGAAAAGCGACAAAATGTGATTATTTTAAAGGGGGATGATTCTTTTCTATACCCACTCTATATAGTTATGTTAGATAATATAGTTATATTATGTGGTTTAACCTGCTGCATGTTTATGTGGTTCATTTGTTTTCACATGAGTGAAGGCTTGGTCTCTCCTGACCACTTTCATCTAAATTTCCACTTGTCTTTCACTTGGCCTCCAGCTGTGCAGATCATCCCTGCGCCTGTACAACAGGCCACACCCACAACCATTAAGGTGCAGAAGCATAACAAAGTGCCCCGAGCTCCACGCATCTCTGGAGAGGAACGCAGTTCCCCTGGAAACCGTACAGGTAACAGACACTCAGAAACCTTGCACTTAAAAATGTTTAGATTTCACTGATTGTAATTAAAAATTGTGTGATGTTTAAATGGTTAACTGTCATAGATTGCTTTTAATAATTATATAAATTGGTGGTCCTGTTTGTTACCACAGATCACATTTTATCTACTGAAATACATTTATTTAATGAAAAGACTGAATTTTTTGCTGTTTTTTTCCCCTTCATGAACAAAACCTTATGCATTATGATGGTTTGTGTCACTCCTCTCAGGTAATAATGGACAAATTCAGTTATGGCAGTTCCTGCTGGAGCTGCTGACTGATAAGGATGCCAGGGACTGCATTTCCTGGGTCGGGGAAGAGGGCGAGTTCAAACTCAACCAGCCAGAGCTGGTGGCTCAGAAATGGGGACAGAGGAAGAACAAACCCACCATGAACTATGAGAAGCTCAGCAGAGCCCTCAGGTGTGTTTAAAACCCTGTTTTTGTTATAGAGTAGATGCGGTGTTTTATTTCAACATGGTTAAAACAAGTCTTAGGCATGGTTAAACCCGTGTAGTGACAGTGTAAATGTGGCCCATGGGGAACATTGGCTGCCAGAATTACAGCACACAACAGGAGAAAATGATTCAAAGCATACACCGCCGTATCACCTTAATAAGGGTGTAAGTAAGAAATGTTTGGCAAGCATTTTGATCTACCTTGCTTGATGTCAGTAATTTGTTAGTCTTAAGTTCATTAAGTTCATGTTGTTTATTTACATTTAATGGGGTGATGCAGTCTGTGCGATCATCCTTTGTGTACTGATTTCATACTTGCCATAATGCCTTTAATCAGTATAATAATCAGTAGCTGCAGTGAATTTCGGTTATGAAATGCACTTATGAATGATATAGAACTATTTGTCATTATGCAGCATGAGGTTTATAGCCTGTAGATGTAAGCTCTTCTCTCAGATTTATGCCCGTCTCTCTGCATGTCCATTAATGTCTTACTACATTATGTCTGAATCCATCTCCCCCACAGATACTACTATGACGGAGACATGATCAGCAAAGTGCAGGGCAAGCGCTTTGTCTACAAATTTGTTTGTGACCTGAGAACTCTGATTGGCTACAGCGCTGCTGAGCTCAACAGCCTGGTGACGGAGTGCGAGCAGAAGAAACTGGCCCGGGTGCAGCTGCACGGCATCGGGCAACCCGTCAACACAGTCGCTCTGGCAACGGCCACAGGACAGCCAGTCACCACCGTCACACTGGCCACCGCTGCCACACTGGAGAAGGACAGCTGAGTGGGAGGGGCTATGTGAGATATGATGAGAAGGGAAGGGCAGAGAAAAGCATGGGCAAAGACTTTGGACAGGACAAGTGCATTTATGAATGGGTGTATGTGTGTTTTATAAGTGTGTCTGTATATATAAGAATGAGTGTTAAGGGACAATATAGCAGGTCTCAAAAGAGAGCATGATTGGGGTTTTGTGTGTGTGTGAGAGAGAGAGATAATGAAATTACAAATGACCATATTTGAGCTTTGAGTTTGTGTATGTTTCTTCTCTGACTGCAGGTTAGCATTGGCTGCATTTCCATTGTGTATATACTCTATGTTTTTGATAGCCACAACGGCAGTGTATTTTGATATTTTCCATTTCTAAAGGATGATTTTTTTTTTTTTTTTTTAATTTTGAGGTTGACTCCCTTAAGGTGAGGTACTTTTAACTGTCCACCAGGGGGAAATAAAGACATACTTTTTGAATAGATGACTGATCAATGCATCAACACATGCATACACATTTCCATTCAAATTCAGACATGACTACAAAGTTCTATGTACATTCAAAACTTTATTCATGGGATACAGTGTAGAAAGCGGTTTCCCCAGTCTAAGCCAATGTTTTTGATAGATACATACATGGGTAAAAAGACAAGGATCGAAGGAGAGATTGACAAAGGTGGAGTCTTCCCTTTCTTCACTGCTCCTTACTGACCACAGACACACATCTCCGAGTATTCTTGCATAACCAGAACACCTGATTTAAGAGTGTTATTCTATGGAGGGAGGGAATGAGTGCAGTGTCCATCTGAACAAGTCTGAAATGTAGTTCACAGGAGTGCTGTGCTGAATCGCCTCCCAGCCTAGAAAGAGATGCCTGTAGAACATGAAAGATTTAAGTGGTAAATCAGATGTTCTTCTATGCCACCTTTCTACTGCCCTCCTATTAATTCTGATGCTTTCTTATAAGCACATGCCCATTTGGCCCTCTGAGAGATAAAGTGAGTGAATGATAAACAGGAAAGATGAGAAAAGCAGCCAAGGTTCTATCCCATTTAGTGTTTGTGAATGTCACAGATACAAAGCAATGCAAATGGGAAATATATTGGTCTTCTTAAAAAAAAAAAAAAAAAAAAAAAAAGGAGAACAGAAACAATAAATCCACTGTTTCCTTGTCATATTAACTCCTGAGATGGAATGAAAGTAAACAGGGCTGAAGCAAAAGGCCCCTTGAAAACCCCCCCCACAAAATAAGGAATGCATAGAATACCAATAAAACACATGGGCTAGTATTATACTCCATTAACATATTACAGCTTCTCCAGCCCCATGCAGCCATGTGTGTGTGTGTGTGTTATAGAATAGTCTAAAAGAAAAGCACTCACTTCATTTAAAGCATGTCTCTGAATCACCAAAGCTTTAAAGACATTTGGAATTTTTGCTATTCTTTAAAATTACATGACCACAAGTAAACACTAAAATGTACAATCCTGCTATAATCTCTATGTTGAGAGAGGCTGATTCCAGCATGTGGCTCTGAAACCTTCTCTCGGTCATAATTGCCATGCACTAAATAGGTACAGCTATTTTCTGTCTTGTTTCAATATATCACACACACAATAAAAAAAAAAAAAACTTTAATATTTATCATCTTAAGTATTATATATATATTTTTTTAAATCTTGTTTTAAATATTTTTCTGGAAAAAAAAAAAAAAAAAAAAAAAAATCCAGATCTAGAACAGGACCGGTCCAGAAATGGAAAGCTCAAAATGATGAGTACATTATTCTTGCTTCTGGCCATCTTTGCATTCAAAGTCTTTCACACGTGAGCCCAGCGAATTGTTGTCCGAATATCCAGGAAAGACAGGATGATGGAGGGGAGCCACAGAAGAGTGATTGGGGAAAAGCAGACAATAAGTGTCGAAAAGTAAAGAGCACAGACAGAGCTAGAGCAGAGAGGACAGATGGATGGACTGGGAAAAGAGACTAGGTGAAAATACAGAAAGATACTTAGTGCTTTGACTTGATTGACAGGTACAGGAGTCCGGACAGACAGACATATGGCTGGATGAGAAAAACGATGCGTCGCTTTTCTGTGCAAACAACGTGAACACTCATGTGTGATTGGATGAAATGGTCAGGTGATAAAACCACTCTCATCTCCATGAGTTCAGCACTAGAACAGATGAAGGATCAGCGTTTATTCGCTGTTCTGATGGAGAGAGGTGATAGGGGAGAAGGGAAGTGGTATGGGGTGAGAATGAGGACTTAGTTCTGCATCTGCTCAAAGAACTTGTAGGTAGGGTTCTCATATCCATTCTGCTGCATCTTAGTGAGGTGGCGTTCTTCTGGAGTTACTGCAGCATCAACCTGAACACAAAAGCTCAGTTGGGACATGGAGTGTATAGTTCATATTATTTCACACTATTCTAGCACTACAACATTCATGAACAGAAATTGTTCCAAAGCACATACCTCTATGACTCCATGGTGAATGGAGGAGTACTGCTTCTTCCTCAGCATTATGAGGGTGATAACAATAATGGTAGCGATGACAACTCCGCCTACCATTAGGCCTATTATGGCTCCCTTATTAGAGCTTACGTCGTCTGCGAAGAACACCTGAACGGACAAAAGGCCTATCAACCATCTACCTCGGTACATAATTTCCACTGACACTTGAGAAACACTGGATTTTTAAAGGAAAACATCTACATAATTCCTTTATATACACATTTACATTCTGTACAACTTCGTCCATGCTTGTCGCTCCTAAATGTGTATAAAACTGCATATAATGAGTGTTTATACCAATCTCTGGTGATGTACTTCATATCCAGTGCTGTGCCTCTCTTGAATGTCCATCCGCACCTCTGGCATCTCATCAGGCTTTAGGCCAGACACTACACAAATACACAAACAGGAAAGAAGATGGCAATTATTACAAACATATTCACAAAAAAAAAGACTAATTATGGGAATTAGGCAGTGTTTTTTAGCCTTATCTCTAGCTACTGTATCTGTAGCATGTGGGATCCTGTGCAGAGAAAAAAAAAAAGTGAAACGTTTATTCAAAACTGACTTATAAAATTGGTCTATATCTGTATAATTCCTCCTTTGGGAATTGGGACTACATGTTCATGAGTAAGAATTTGTGTCTGATACCACAAAACCTTAGAAGACTTTTTCTAGCATTTTATAGTCACTAACAGTGAGGTTCATAAATATTTGAACATCGACAAAGTTATTGTTATTTTAGCTGTCTGCCACAGCATACTGGAATTGAAATTAAATAATGAACGTGAGCTCAAAATGCAGACTGTCTGGTTTAATGTGAGGGTGAATGATGTAGGAATTAGCACTTTATAAATGTGGTTCACATGCCTACGCCACAAGATGATGTGGTATGAAAAGTGAAAGTGACATGTGAAGGCCAATGTATGGTAACCACAAGGCGGTGGTAGCTCAGTGGCGGCGGTGGTAGCTACTGATCGGAAGGTCATGAGTTCAAATCCCAGTACCGCCAAGCTGCCACTGTTGGGCACTTGAGCAAGGCCCTTAACCCTCAACTACTCCCCAGGCGCCGCAGCAAAAATGGCTGCCCACTGCTCCGGGTGTGTTCACTACTCACAACTCCTAATGTGTGTGCACTAACTTGGATGGGTTAAATGCAGAGGACAAATTCCAAGTATGGGTTACCATACATTGGCCTTCACACCACTTTCACTTTGGTATGCGTGGGATCATTAGCAGTTCCTTACCTCCTCCTCTTCTCATCGTTCTAGTGCAAGTTGATCTTTGTCTTATCTGTCCATAGGATGTTGTTCTAGAACTGTACAGGCTTTTAAAGAGGTTTTTGGCAAACTCTAATCTGGTATTCCTGTTTTTGGGGCATACCAATAGTTTACATAGTATGGTAAACCCTCTGTATTTACTCTGGTGAAGTATCCTCTTGATTGTTCATTTTGACACAGATACACCTACCTCCTGGAGGGTGTTGTTGATCTGGCCAACTGTTCTAAAGGGTTTTTTTTTCCCCCTCACCAGGGAAAGACTCTTCTGTCATTGACCTCAGTTGTTTTCCATGGTCTTCCAGGCCTTTAGGTGTTCCTGTGTTTACTAGTGCATCTTCCTTTTTAAGAATCCTATAAAGTACTTGAATTGGCCACATCTAATGTTTTTGCTATCTCTCTGATGGGTTTGTTTTGATTTTTCAACGTAATGATGGCTTGCTTTACTGGCAGTAACAGGTCTTTGGGCTTCATATTGAGAGTTAACAGCAACAGAATCCAAATGCAAATGCAACACTTGAAATCTATTCTAGACCTTTTATCTGCTTACTTGTAAGTGAAATAATGAGGGAATAACAAACACCTGGCCACGGAACAGCTTATCAGACAAATGTTCCATTACTTTTGGTCCCTAAAAAAAGGGGGCCGAGCACATATTAAAAAGCGATTTGGTTGTAAATACCTTCAAATTCAAGTCTGTACATTGAGCGAACTTTCTTTAATTTAAACTGCAATATACTGTGGTATAGAGCTAAAATAACAATATCCCTATCAATGTCCAAATATTTATGGACCTGACTGTATTTTAACTGTTTTCATGTTGTATTCTGCACTTTGTCTTGTGTTTGCACTGTTGTCTCTGCACTGTGTATCAGTGTAAACATGAATTGCATGTTTAATTATGTGACTATGTATTATGTGTACATACTGTCAGTGTTTTTTATTACTGTAGACCACATGTTTCCCTAGGGGTCAAGAAAGTTAATGAAGTACGTCAACCTGTCTGTCTATCTTACATCTCTGCTCTTGGACTTTCATTATACGTTTTGAGCCAATGGGTTTTCTTACTTTTCGCAGTACAGGGAAACATGCTGAAATTCTTATTGTGGCAATCACTAATATACTAGAGATGTGTTAGAGATTAGGTTGATAAATGCTGGAGTATTGCTTAAAAACATTAATGTGTAACCATAGTAGCTTCAAAACAGGCACCCACCGGGTCGTGTGGGAAGTCCCCTATCTGGAACTGGACGGGCATCTACAGGCTCAACTGAGAACATCAAAGGCAACATGTAACTAAGTGATTATATACTGCAAAGGTTCCAGCATTTCTAATAAGTAAATTCTAGCAGGCAGAAAAAAAAATTATTTTACCACACAAACCGTAGATACCATTGTCCCACTTTCATGGCTCACTATTGGCTCACAAGCCTGACCCTCATGAATTCACAGGTCAAAGATAAAGTACGCACACTGTGACAGTAACCACTACCAGAAGCAAATGTGTGCATTTCACATTCCACATCCGAACTGGCTAGGTTAATTTTTTGCCATTTGGCCTGAATGCTGCTTTATCTGAAAAAGTAGAAAAGCTTAGTTTTCAGGTGGCTCCCATATAGCTGTAGCAAGGGATCAAAAAATATTAAATGCTATGACTAAACTGTAAAAGTAGATTTTCAGGGATTATGGCTTATTAGCACTTTATTAGCACTTGCCCAAACCCCGTAAGCAGCTCTGCTGTCTCTGCATGTGAATGTGCTTATTAAGAGCTAAGCCCTGCTGTGGTGATGGAGCTCGCTTCACTGTCGTTGTGATGTTGTCCGTGTGTGAGTTTAGTGTACCATGGTTATCAGTGTTGGCTTGGTTGAAGCTCTCAGGGTGGATGAAGCCCAGGTTGTCCTGCTCCACGACCACAGAGTCCACAGATGGAGTGCTGTCAGGGGGCATCAAAGCGTCATTACCGTAACTCACTCGCATATCAGACTGAACAGAGGAGAGCTGCTGAGTGGCCTCGGCCTGCAAACGCACCAGCAGCAACGCTACACAGACACACAGAGAAAGAGACAGATTAAGTCTTAAGAGTCACTTTAATTTAAACTTATTTTGGAAATCTCTGCATTTTAATGCAATAGGTATACATGTATATTGAAACTGTTTTATATCTTGTGTATACGTCTATCTTGATTTTTATGTAAGGCATCTTGAGATTTTGCTGAACATTTGTGGTCCACTATAAATAATGACAATGATGATGATTAATAATAATAATAATAATAATCTTTTTAAAAAACAACAACATTTGAATAACCAGCAAGAAGTTCTATTGTGAGTCAAATGGAGAAACTGACAAAACGTAAACACTAAACACACAGTACTCACCCACTTGGCCCTGGATTTCACTGGTCACCTGTGGGACCTTGTAGAGGTAGGCCACGCTTTCATTCAGACGCTCCTCAATGACATGCAGGTGAGCTAGCACCTATAAGCAGTGGGTTTACAGGTCACTCTCTAATACAGTGCTGTTAGCAGCCAGAGGCCACTCTACTGTGTAAGTGCAGGCAGTGATGTGGGTACCTGAGGACGGATCTGGGCCGCTTTCTTGGGGTCCACCATGCGTACATGCTCAAAATGTTTAAGCGTGTGCTGCCTGTCCTTCTGTTCGGCACGCACATACTTTTTAAACAAGCCAAGCACCTGACGAGGCTGCAGAATGTAAACAAGATGTTCTAGTATTAACTCAGTGAAGAAGCTAGTCGGCAGAAGGTTTTACACTGTAGGTCAGTATGGGTAGGATGGTCAGAGGGGCTGTAATTTGTCTGTTCTTGTGTGTGAATGTGCGCACATGTACGTACCCGGGGCTGGTCAGCCTGTAGTGCAGTTAGGAAGCTGTCCAGTGCCATACGTCGGCGTTCGTTTAGCAGAGCCTCTACCCGAGCAATGTGAGTCTCTACCAGTTGCTGCCTCTCATTGGCTGCCTCCTGCTCTAATGCCTCAACCTTTTCCTGGAAATTCTATGCACGAAAAACACAAACACAAATAAGTAACGACCACCACGTTCACATTGATACACATTCACATTGATGTCTTTTGTATTGTTGTTAGCACGGTCAACCTGCCCGTTTTAGTAGTGAGTGTTACATTTTAGTAAACATATCAGATTGCCACCTTTAGCATCATTACTGTCCAACTCTATGTATCTCTGTTTGCTACTATTGGATGTTACTGATTTTTCTATTAGCTTGATCATGGCTGTTATTAATACAAGTAAACAATATCAAACCATACTGAACATGACTTTCAATCATGAATTTAAAGTGCTTAAATCAGTTTGCTCTTTTCTAGTTAAAACAGTGCCGTATTAAGACACAACAATAAAGTGTACACACAGGTGAGCCTGTTTTTACTTTAATCATGAAGACTAGCTTGCTCTATCTCACTAACAGTCTACATAGCTAGCATAAGCCAGTAACATGATTAATACGACTCAAATTAAGTTGTTTTTCATTCTAATTTTCAAATTACACCAAGAAAACAAAGATATTCATGCTAAGATGTTTAGAAATGACCAAAGTCTTACAGCTCTCTTTTGCTGTCAATTATTTCTAGCACCAGTCTATCCTGACTATGTGGCAGCTGGATACAAGCAAGATTCTTTGCAGGTGGATGTGGCCCATGAGCCAGTACATTTAACAACAATCGTTGTCTGGCCACATAAACCAACCACTTGAAAACACCAATTTGGCAAGCAAGCTGATTTATATTTACCTGAATGACAGCCTTCTTATCAGCACGGGGAAGGCTCTTCACCTGCCTCTCCGCCTCCTCCCACTCCCTCATCACCTAAAAGCAAAAAAGCTTCACTATTGTAAACAGAAACATTACCTCAGATCACATCCTCCTCTAATACATCTTCTGTGGTGCTCACCTGGGACATCCTCTCCCTGTGTTTGGCCTCCAGACGCTCTTTAGCTTTTTGGAAGTGAGCATGCTCGTTAACATCTCCAGGAGCCTCTAGGTAGCGGCCCACGGCGTCGGGGGGGCTCGGAGCCATAGTGGGCACTGGGGTGGAGGGGATAAATTAGGAGCAGAGCAAAACAGGAAAAACATGATGCAACAATACTAGATTCTTGGTTGTGAAGCAATGAATGAAATTTATTATTCAAACAAGCACTTAACTCTGAAAGCAAAACAGCAAGTGTTAGTCATTTTTCCTTCAAACTTTGCTCTTGATGAAATGACAGTTGCGTAATGCAGCGACCTCACTAGTGTTAGTGAAAAAGATGGCATTTAAACTCAAAGCCTCAAGTTAAGTGCTAGACAGGTGCGGGATGAGCCAGAAGAGGACGTGCTGTTGGCTGTGTGAACTGTCCATAAAAACTGACCTCTGTGTGCTATTGTCAGTATAAGTGTGTGTGTGTGTGTGTGTGTGTGTGTGTGTGTGTGTGTGTGTGTGTCAGACTCCAGATTTTGGTGACTCAGCTCCTGTGTGGTGGATGTATGAGTATGTGTTATCAACATGGTGGTATAAAACAGCGAGTCTCCCACAGTGCCCAACTATGTGCTTAACTGTGCGGAAAACAGAAAGATGTAGGTCATAGCCACAGACTGGTCAGACCAGCCAGACTTGGACTACAGAGGCAAACCGTGCAAGAAAAACACAGCTACTGCAAACAGAACACATTTTATCAGGTTAAGAGAGAACTGCAGGTTGTTAGACAAAGAAAACAATCAACAACAAACATTCACAGTGCAGTTATTAGGAGCACACAGCAGTGGAAACGCTTATGTAAGAACACACACATACACACATATAAAAAGGCTCACACTGCTCTTTCTATAGAGACATTTAGCATTTACGTAAGATTGCATAGGAAGTGTTAAAGCTAAGTTAATCAGTGCCTCCAAACAGGCCCTTCATAGGGCCCTGTAGTCCATGCAAACTAACGTAACCAGTCACAGTGCAGCACACAGACAGAGGATAGAGAGACACAGTACTAGTTATCAGAGAGATTCACTCTCTCTCCTAGACAGGACAGGTGGTCTCAGAGGCTTACACACGCTGCTGCTGCACACAGCCATGCAGTACTCCTCTGATTCAAAGTTATTGCGGTTGCCTCCGCAGCCCCCGAAGGTGAAAGGAGCACAGCGTCCTGTCTCGGCCACAAAATACCAGCGGGACAGCTTGGCATGACACGGGCCTTTCCGTGCCGGAGCCCAGCACACGGCTGACAAGGGAGAGATGCTTCACATTATACACACAAACGCAATTGTGTACACACCAGAGCTGCAGTCAAGACCACTTCTAAAAAAGATGATGGATGATAAAAATGCTCCAATGTGTTTGGAATGTATCTTATACCACAGCATGGTTGAATTCTAGAATCTGAATGGTCAGAAGGTGTGCATTTCTTTCATATGACAGCACAGATAGTTGTGGCTGTAACATGAACCAAAGGGTTTATATTAATATGCTTGTTCTAATACGTTATTGTTTCTATAGTAACATCTCATATACAGGGACTTGCGCTCCACATAATCTAAGACTAGTAATAAATGGATTCGTTAGGAAACATTTATTTAACATTTAAGGAAGGATCTTGCAGGATTTTCACACATACAACAGTCTCTAGAGTTTACACAGAATGGTGCGAAAAACAAAAAATGTCCTGTGTGCGGAGGGTCTGCAGGCTAAAACACATTGTTGATGACAGAGATCAGAGGAGAATGACCAGACTGGTTTGAGCTGACAAAAAAGTCTATAGTAAACTCAAATAAGCACTCCTTACAACCATGGTGAGCAGAAAAGCATCTCAGAACACACAACACATCAAACCTTGAGGAAGGAAGAACACATCAGGTTCCACTCCTGTCAGCCAAGAACAAGAATCTGAGGCTATCATGGGCACAGACTCACCGAAGCTAGACAATTAATGACTGGAAAAAGACCAAGTGATATTTTTTTTTCTAATCCACAGAACTGTCACTCACTCAATGTTTTTGGTTTTTCGCACCATTCTGTGTAAACTCTAGCGGTTGTTGTGTGTGAAATTCACAGGAGATCAGCAGTTTCTGAAATAGTACCATGCCATAGTAAAAGTCACAGAGGTCACACTTTTTCTTAATTCTAATAATTGATGTGAACATTAACTGAAGCTCTTGGCCTGTATCTGCATGATTTTTTGTTTGTTTGTATTAGAGTTTACCAGTTTCAATGGCTATTTCATGGCGAATACAGGTATTAATCAAACATTCAATAAAATTCAGCTTAAAAAGTCAGACATCTCTGTACATGATGACTGTATAAAAGATTGTTTAAATTTACTTGTGATAAAATTGTAAAGTTTTCCTGGGTCCATCTTACAAAACAAGTCTTTCAAAGTTTGACCCGATAAAAGGTGTTGTCTCATGACATTAAAAATAGGGCAGAAAAATAATGCACCAAAAAATATGCTTTACGGTAAAGGGTGTTACAATATTGGCATTTTGGTGGTTCTTTGCCCTTCAGTAAATACCCATGGGTCAGTCTGGTGTGGCCTATGAGGCACCCTGTGTACACCACTTGATCATGTCTAGTTTTAAAAGGGTGCGCGCATATTTTTCTAACTACAGGTTTTTATTTCAAATAATTTGTTATTTCGACATTTTTGCCATTTGTCGAATATATATATTGGTTGATCAAGGGCTTACAGTCAGAAGGTGGGATTTTGCACTCTCTGATTGTTTCCGTGAGGGCTTTATTTGCAGCCATGTTTGCTTGTTCATTGCCAAAGAGGTCACTATGTCCCAGAATCCAGCAGAAAACTATGCTGTGGTTGTGTCTTCGTAACTGGTTTGTTTTAGTTAAAATGTCAACAATTACTGGATGGTCGGTCTTCAAAATTCCACATCTTGGAGGCAGGATTTTGAGTCAGCAAACACTATGAAGTTCCATTCCTTTGCATTTCAATATGTTCCAGGGCAAGAAATAGAGCATGGGCTTCTGCTGTAAAAGTAGAAGTTTGCATGATATTTTGCATAGCATTGCTGCCACATGATTGGCTGATTGAATGTACAGGAGTGCAGGTGTTCCTAATAAAGTGGATGCCAAGTGTGAATGTGTGTAACACACACACACACACACAATGGTGCTTGAAAGTTTGTGAACCCTTTAGAATTTTCTATATATCTGCATAAATATGACCTAAAACATCAGATTTTCACGCAAGTCCTAAAAGTAGATAAAGAGAACCCAATTAAACAAATGAGACAAAATTATTATACTAGCAGTTAATTAGAAGGTGAAATTAGAGTCAGGTGTTTTCAATCAATGGAATGACAATCAGGTGAGTGAGCACCCTGTTTTATTTAAAGAACAGGGATCTTTCAAAGTCTGATCTTCACAGCACATGTCTGTGGAAGTGTATCATGGCACGAACAAAGGAGATTTCTGAGGACCTAAGAAAAAGAGCTGTTGATGCTCATCAGGAAAAGGTTACAAAACCATCTCTAAAGAGTATGGACTCCACCAATCCACAGTCAGACAGATTTTGTACAAATGAAGGAAATTCAAGTCTATTGTTACCCTCCCCAGGAGAGATTGACCAACAAAGATCACTCCAAGAGCAAGACGTCGAATAGTCCACGAGGTCACAAAGGATCCCAGGGTAACTTCTAAGCAACTAAAGGCCTCTTTCACATTGGCTAATGTTAATGTTCATGAGTCCACCATCAGGAGAACACTGAACATCAATAGTGTGCATGGCAGGGTTGCAAGGAGAAAGCCACTGCTCTCCAAAAAGAATTGTTGCCTGTCGGCATTTGCTAAAGATCATGTGGACAAGTCAGAAGGCTATTGGAAAATGTGTATATATGCCTCCACACTTTATCATCTGTATGTGTCATTCCCGTATGTCTATGACATGAACTCTGACAAGGTAATTTATTTTAGGATGTCTCTGCCTTTCTAATTCACAGTCTGTTTTCATGGACTGAACCCACTAGTCATTATTAAATAGAACAGAACAAAAGAGATTGGATTAAAAAATAATTAAGACCCCACTATTAGTGCTTGCAGACAGTTGCAGGCACCCCCACTCTGGGTAATGTTACAAGTCTAATTGCTGTCTTTACTCTTAGACTGATGAGAAGACATGCTCATGATCAGGTCGTCTGATCTAGACTCAAGCTCTGGCATATACAAAAACCAACACACCAGAGATAGTATGGAGTAGAGTCAGGCCACTGCATAAAATACAAATGCTGCAGTGCACAAACATGGCAGCTATATTATGTTTTAACCCCTCCTGTAAAAAGAGCCAATCGCTTTGTTGGTTTTGACATTCCCAGAAAAAGCCTGGCCTATCAGATTCTAATAGTGACTCAAGAGCAGCTGTATACCACTTCATCACTTTTCAGCTATGTTATTTCAGATCATTTCAAGATCACACATTATTTATGTAATGTTTTCATATTTCGCCAATCCATTCCTGATATATGGATTACTCCGTTTTAAAGTACACAGGAGCTTGGTGTTGTATGAAATAAAAATAATTTCCCAGGACTGTTGCCAAAGTAGCAGCCGAGTGGACAGGATTTACCAGAAGAACTTTAGAAGGCACACATACACTCATTTTAGCTTGCACACACCGGATTCACTCGCATTCATGGACTCTTATCTTAAACGAAACAAACAATGCTATTTGTATTAAAGTTTGTCCTCTCATGCTTAATCAAAACCTGGAGAATAAAAATGTCTGATTAATCTAAATAATACCACACACATTTATGTGAATGCGTGTGTGTAAATGCATCTTACCTCGCACAACCTCTTCTATAGACTCAGTGGTTGTAGTTGTGGTGGTGGTCATAGCAACATTTGAAGCTTGCTCACTGGTGTCATGTTCGTTTATAGCATCCTCATCATCTTCCTCATCGTCTTCCTCATCGTCTTCCACACCATCACCATCCTCATCATTCTCCCAGGCCTCTTCTACATCATCTCCCATGCCTTCATCTACATCCACATTGGCAGACTCTAGTTCCTGCTGTTCTGTAGGGGCTTGTTTGGACAGGCTGTCATCAAAGAAGGAAGACATGTGTTCACACATTGGCTAAGGCTCCCGAGATAACAGCAATCTGTATATTTCTAAGCCTCTGCCACATTTAGCCCTAAACTGGAATTCTAATCATGTCATTTACAGCTAATGTGTTGGGATTCTAGGTCTATGGGTTTAAATCTGTTGGCACAATATGTGTGTGATGTCTCAGTGTGCATTTTATTAGAGTGATGCTGTGATGCACCAGTCTTCCCCATGTATGCATGTACCTGTCAGTGTATTCATTCTCAGCGGCTCCCCACCAGACGTCTGAGTTGACTTCCTCCTGCTCTTCAGCCTCGGAGTCTCTCTGTTCCTCCAGTGGGCAGCACACAAACTCCACACCACGGAAACGGTCAATACCGCATGGCAACAGCATCCCAAAGTCATGCAGATTCATCGATCGTTCACCACATGACTGCAGGTGTGGAAGGAGCCATGAAAAAGAGAGAGGGAAAGGAAGGGAGTGAGACCTGGTATGTAGGAAGTAATTTTGGGCCAGATAGCATGCAGCAACATTACAATAGTTCTGTATGTCTTAAGTGGTTTTGAATTCAATATTATTTTCTACTTCTATATGAAATGTGGACCAGTAGGACCCAGTAGGGATGCAAATTTTGGAAAATTAATTAACCATTAAAAGACAAACCTAAAGTCAATCAGCTTGCATACCTCCTAAACATTAGCAAAACTTTCTAAGCTAAAAACAATATATAAAAGCTGCCAGTTTGTCAAATATGGGCCTACGGTAGCTAATGTAACCCAACAAAATGCACAATTCCCTAACATGAAGTAAAAATAAACAATCAAGACATTATATCACAAGTAAAGTATAAGCTAACAGTGCCTTAGATTTAATATTAACTTACTCAGCTAGGCCCAACAAAGAAGTGATAATGTTAGCTAAATAACATTAGATTATTAGTAGCTTACCTTTAATGTATTCATTATTTTTAAGTTTACACAAATGGTTTTAAAACACGATATTAGTTTTTGTGTACCCCCTGCAAAGTCTTTACTGATACTCATGTGCAGTGTGTGCTGTAGATCCTGACCTCTTTGGCCACAGTGTGCCAGTGCAGGTGGCTCTCACACGTATCCATCCGCTCCTGGTGTAGGAACTTACACTTGTCAGGAACCAGAAGGGCATCGCTCACAAACTCTCCGACTGACAAACACAAACATATCATAATCTGTTACTAAGCACATGTCTGTTATCACTATGTGAGACAACACTATCACCCTGTCAAGGACACACTGCATTCCCAGCTGCGAGACAGATGCGCGTGTTTATAATAAAAGACATCCACAACAAAAACACACTCACACACACTTACACTCACACACACACTCACCCAGGCAACGGTAGGGCACTACAATGTGTACGTGGCTGCGGCACTGACGTCTGCCCTTCTTGCACCAGTTCTGGATGCTGACTGGCTGGTTGGCCTCCACTACATTAGTGATCTGCATATCAGGGTACACCTACGAAACAACAAGCTACTCAGTGAAACTTATATTTGGTACAGAGGTTGAAGAATATTAAAAAAATATATATTTTGATAGAACATATACAGTTTATACAGATATACAGTTTTGGTACACTTGACACTAAACCTGCCACCTATTGCCATAAAGACAGCTCCAAGCACACAGTTAAAATATTAAGCAGGAATTGATCCTGCATGTCTGTTTTGTTTTCTGACTTTTACTGGCTTTACAGAATCAGATTTAAAAGTTTTTTTTTTTTTTTAAAATACAGCTTTTAATCTTCTTATATAATTGTAAAATAGCTTACAAGCTTACATAAAAACACAAATCACAAAGCATTATGAAAAAAAAAAAAGCTTTTACTCATCTATATTTAATCTCATACTATTTGCAATATTTGTCCTCCAAGGTTATACATGAACTCTGCTCAGTGTTTCTATTCCTTCCCATTAACTCATCCTACCCCACCCCCATTACCTCCTGGCAGTACTGCAGAATTCCTTCCTTGGTTCTGATGCAGCTCTTGGTACCAGTAGGATCTGGCTCCCACTTGCCGCTCTGGACGTTGATATGCATGTTGAGTTTCCCGCAGAACATGGCCACCTGAGGCTCGGCCAGCAATCCCACCGCGTCGTCTGATGGCACCTGCCACCAAGAAACATGGCACAGAGAGTGAGCTTTTGCACTTGATCAAGCTAAGAGACGTTTTATATCATTCTGAAATTAAATTGTATAAATACTGACTCTCCATGCAAGTCAAGAAAATTGTCAATTATTCATAATATATCAATATGTTAGGTCTATTATGTCAGGATTTTTTTCTGGTAACTGAACATTTGAGAGTAATGTATTTAACATCAAGATTTTTCCTCATTCCAGGAACCAACATTTATCCATAAGATACGAATTTTCATAAACTGCTGAATGGTAGTAAATCACTGTTATTTTATCAACACATAGCAATTTTTCACCCCAGACGTCTAAGAAACAGAAAAGAGATTTTCACAAATTAACCTTTATGTAACACATGAGGGCAGGTAACTAAAACTCAAACCACCTGTTTTTTCTTTGAAGAATTAAAATTTTAAAAAGGTCACAATTGCAAGGCATAATGTGAAATAACAGTTGCTTGCTTGAACAATCAAAATTTGATAAATATGAACAGGTCTATCAAAGTCAAAACAAATAAAAAGACGCAACATGTAACATAAGATGTAGAGTCCTCTCCGAAACGATTTGAACTATTTGTTTGTGCTATAAATCACAGACATTTGGGTTTTAGAGTTTAGGATTTCAGCTTTTATTTCCTGGTATTTAAATCTAGATGTGTTAAACAACATACAACATAGAACCTTTTGTAACAGACCACCCAATTTTTAGGAGAGCAAAAGTACAGGAACAGATAAGTCTTGAAGTAAATTAAATAGCACTTAACATTTGGTTGCATATCCTTTACTTGCAATAACTGCATCAAGCCTGCAACTCACTGATATCACCAAATTGTTGGTTTCTTCTTTTGTGATGCTTTTCCTGGCTTTTATCGCAGCCTCTTTCAGTTGCTGTTTGTTTCAGGGGGTCTGTTGCTTCGTATGCCAGTGTTTTTTTTTTGTTTGTTTTTTTCCCAGGACATTCCAAATTGTTGTACTGGCTATATCCAATGTTTGTGTAATGCCTCTGATTGATTTTCCCTCTTTTCTCAGCTTCAAAATGGCTTGCTTTTCCTCCACAGACTGCTCTCTGATTTTCATGTTGACTTATCCTTTTTAACAAATGTCCACAGGTGAAACTGAAGGATAAAACCAAGAGTAGATGTTCAGAGCTATTTATTGTTTAAACAAACAGTCTAACAAGCAACACCTGTCAGTCATGTGTTCCAATATTTTTGCTCACCTACAAATTGGGTGGTCCGATATAAAACGTGCTGTGTTCTATGACTTTTAACACATCTACGTATAAATACCAGGAAATAAAAGCCGAAATTCTAAACTCCCTTCTCACATTCATCTTTTGATCTCTAACCCAAACGTCTTCAGTCTACAACAAAACAACTGAATTGGCTTTGCTGTTCCAATAGTTTCAGAGGGGACTGTATGTATCTTCTTGTTTCCTCCAACACATATTCCAACAAATAATTTCCCCATCAAAAGACATTTTAAGGCTTAAATTCCATTCGAATTTTCATAAAAATCTGACATATTCCAAAGCAAACAAATTAAAATAAGTAAATGTTTCTAACAGGCATTATCAAAGTCTCTTTTTTTGTGACAGAATCTCTTCCAGAGTCTCCTCTCTCGCTATATAAGAACTCTTACCAATTCAAAACATTCAAATAGTTATCCTTCCTGAAGCTGTTCTGGCACAGAAAAAGCTTTACTGAAGGTCAGTTTTACCGAATATCAGCTGAACATTTCAACTTGTAGCCTTGCTGTAGAAGTGTACGATCTGACATCAATTAAAATGTAAACTTCATGCCATTTCTAACTGCCATGGTGTCGGACTGAAACTCTCATTGGATTAATGCCTGCTCATGCCTGCATGAGAGCAAAAACCTTCTGCTCATAAGACTATTTTCAGTCCCGATGCACACCACTACAGTGCTGCTCTCTGCATGAACATTTTGCTTTTAGGATAAAGATAAACAGTACAACTTTTTCCTTCTTTGAAAGATGCTTGCACACAAAGTCTAAGCAGACTGTAAGGTTAGCGGGCCAGTTATGCAATGTCATGTAAAAACTTTATCCTTTTTCCTTTTCTGTTCTTATTAAAAATAAACTTTGAATACAGTCTGAATCTAATAAAATAGAATGAACAAGTAGATATATGACTGAAAGGAGGAAGATAGATGTGAATGGGGCATTTTCACACAAATTTGGGTTATTCTAGTAAGCTGAAAAATAGCAATAATAAGTTGACTTGTACAAAGCAGAGAGAGAGAGAGAGAGAGAGAGAGAGAGAGAGAGAGAGAGAGAGAGAGAGAGAGAGAGAGAGAGAGAGAGAGAGAGAGAGAGAGAGAGAGAGAGAGAGAGAGAGAGAGAGAGAGAGAGAGAGAGAGATAGATTATGGCTGTTCTAATGTGTTTATGACCTGGCTTTGCCTGCGAATGTTACAACACATCCCCCAATATCTACAGAAAACACAACAGACATAAACACAGACTAACAGTTCCACTGAGCACAAAGGATTATAGGACTGCTGTTTTTTCCTCCCACATATTTGTTCAGAGTAAAGGAAAGAGTTGCTGTTGCCATTCTGGGATCTGCTTCTGACCCTTAAAGCAAAACAGAAAGTCGACAAAAATTTTAAAAATATCTACCAGGGAGCAACTGGAGTTGGGCTCAATTATCATCTCCCACATGTCCCTAATAAACAAACTGCTGGGTGTATGGCACAACACAGACATCTTTTGTTCCATGGGTGCTGTAAACAATTGTTATTATGCCAGATCCTAGATCATAATAGTATCCAGTCATCCGGAAATAACGTAATAGTTCAAGGATGTGGGATTCTTCCACTTCTGGCATCTCAGGACCACAACAGATGTTTGATCAAAGGCTTCTCTGAGGATGTCAAAAGAAAAATTAAAACCTTTCTAAAGCTTCCCCCCAACAAACAAGCCCTCTGCTGCCTCTTAGGCGAATTTCAATAAAAAAAATGAAATAGTGAAAACATTTCCCTTACCAGCTAACTCTATGCCATCTGTTGAAACTCTTAGCAGAACATATAGTACAATACGGCACACGTACAGTTACAAATCCAAATCCATTATGTACCACCTGGTCAAGCATCTGTGTGTGCGTTTCCCATCACATAGTGGAACCTGTTAGAGGTTATAATGCTGTGGCATTATTCCTGTCCTAATATATTTTCACAAACTGATATTTGTTTTAAATATTTAATTCAAAAATTTATATTTATATTAAGTGAAATGACATGAAAATAAATCCGTTTATTCTCATTGTGAGCCTATAAACGTAAACTTACACATTTACACAATCAACAATGTTCCCGAGCTTCGGCAGCCAAAACCGTGTAGCTTTTTGCGGTAGTTTAGATTTCAATTCCTCATATTTCCCCAGAATCATTTCTTGTTCTTCAACCGGAAGCATGCTGCTTTTTTCCATGTTGAACGCTATTGGCTGTTCGGTGCCGACATCACGCTTTTATGTGCACGCGCTCGTGGACTATTCATAGCTTAAGGACCAACGCCTGAGTTGACAGAGAAAGTTGATAACCAGCGTCATGGTACCGATAAAGCCTGATTGGCTTGTTTCGGTTTTGTCAACTCGAAACTAATCCCGTAACCCTGAGTTTGTTCAACTACCTTCATACAGGCCCCAGATGTGTTAACACCAGATGAGTTCATCATGAGTGGGAGAAACAACTCCGCGCCTGTTTACAAGGAAAAGCCAACCATGTAGAGGATGTTTTGTAAATAAAGTTACATTTTGCTAAAAAGTATAAAATGTATGGAGACTTTTGGGACACCCTGTATTTAAGATTCCTCTGCTTGTCCTATGACAACATTTGACATATCATGATTCTGTGACAAATGTTCTTGACCAATCACTGTTAATTTCCATCTCCTCCCCTATGTGCTTGTTCAGTACACTTTGTACCCTGGCAAGAAAGGTGGCCACATTCAGTACAGGCACTTTATAATAGTACAGATCACTTGGCAATGGAAAACCGATAAAATGTAGGACCATGCGTGTTTGTTATACTGTGTGGGACTGGACTCTCCCATGAAAAACAATACATGTATGACTTTGTACGCCAGCACCACGTCGGTTGTGCTTTAGGCAGTGGATGTCCGTGGACGTGCACTTCTCGGTTGGTCCGGAACACTTCCAGTCTTTTTGAATTTGTTAATAGGTTTGGCAACAGTTTTGTGTGCATGTGCTTGCCATGTTTCCTGTTAAGTCCATCACAGCCTTGTGACAGCTTCCTGATCCAGCCATGAGAATGATTGCAATACATTCGTCTTTTGTCAAAGGCATTCTTAAAGGATATCTGAAAAAATACTATATATTATAAACTTGAATGAAGTATGAAAAAGTTTGGAAGACATTTTGCTAAAAAGTGTTAATTTCCCCTATGTATGGAGACTTTTGGGACACCCTGTAGTTTACACATCTGCATGACGAAGCTGGATTGTGCTCCACAACACACCTCCTGTCTTGTTTAAAATGCCTGCAGGTACAATATTCAGTTAAATAAACACCACTTAACGTTTTATTTTTATAAGTAAAAACAAAGAAAAAAAATCTTACAACTATTAAAACTACTGAAGCGTGAAGTGCATTGCTGTAATTACTGAGAGAGAATACCACAATGGACACACACACACACAGAGTGATGCTACTGACCTCAACATTAGAGCTGAATCATTTGCACTCACAGATGGCATACACAAGTCTCACATCATTTACACCAAGTCAGAGCTCACAAACACTACACTAGTGTAATCGCATCGTATCTCAACGTTGTGCTGAATTACATAAGGCGTATTTCTGAGGCAATCACTGCAACCCAGCTGCTCAGGGCCTGCACGATGCTACCGCGTCGGCTTCATAAAACGCCGCAGTTCTTCGCCGCCATCTTGCTTCTGTCAAGCAGCATCTTTTCCATCTCCAAAACCATAACCAGGCTGGACACTGCGTTCATTTCGACGACACTCAAACAACGCCCGCTGTCAATAACACCTCTATTCGACAGAATCTACACATAAATACATTATTCACCTGAAGGTATTTAAAATCAAGAGGTTTAAGAAGAAGGCCGAATGATTTGTTGGCGTTTATTCACCAAACCTTGACGTTTCACTAGCGCAACTTCAAACCCAAGTCGCCTGGCTCGTTTTCTTTTGTTTTATATTTACATGGCCATTACATTTTGTTGAAAACGTACAAATATTCAGCAAATCCCTGCAGTAAACACCGAAATTATGTAGAATTCGGCGTCTAAATAATCCCTACAGGCTTCAATGTCTTCTCTCGTCTATATAAAGACGTGTATAAATGCAGAAGATGCAGAGGCCTAATCCTCAGTTCGTCACTCTGAAGAACCATACGACAGATAATCATTCACATGAGATCATTTCATTTGGTTGACATGATGGGCTTTTCCCCATTAAATACCTACCACTGGAGGCAAGTGTCATCCATGTACCCATCACACATTATAGCAGCCCCGTTATACACGAAACCTATCAAGCCATCTATTAATTCTCCCGAACTGGTGGTGTAAATAACTGATGTACAGAAATACCCTGATACATAACACAAACCAGGCTTGCATACTATACCGTCGTCAACCGCAGTTGCTGTGCCTACATCCTTCCTATAGGCCTATCGCGCTGGCTGGTTTTCCCACAGTGCCTTTAAGGAAAAGCGAGCAGGGAGAAAGGCTCTCTCCCATTACACAACCCATGTTTTCTTACCTCCACAGCAAGCGACAGAGTCGCAGCTATCAGCAGCACAAAGGCCGTCCTTTCACCCATGCTGTAATCCCTATGGCAGCGGTGCAACGCTGTTTAATAGTCGAAATTCAATTTACTTTCCCTATTCCTCTGCTGTTGATGCGTTATGAGAACGTGCGAGATGCGCAGCTGCGCTAGCGCCAAGTCACGTGATCCGACGCGAACGACAGCGGTGGACTGGAATATGCAAGGGGGCGTGGCTTAAGTGGCGGGGTGTGGGTGTGTGTGGAGTTTTGCTCAGTCAGGTATTAGTTGTCCTTCAAACGTCCATTGGAAGCCAGCAGGTGTGAAGTAATATTCAGCATATATCAATTCTGTCTTTATCGTGGACAATTATTCCAGAACAAAAGTCTCCAGTATTGTAAAAGATGGATGACATGGAAAATACTCCAGAACTTTCCATCAACAGAGTGAAATCCTCTAATCTGTTGGTCCTGCAGTCCTACAACCATTGTGGATGAAAGGCATCTTTTTGCTTGACGGTTGTCGTTTTTTTAATTGCTTAAGGTGTAGTTAATGTGCTCAGTACACTAGGTTAGGCGCACTGGTTTTGAATTCAGTCATACCTGTTATATCAAGTCCGGCTTCATGAATCATTATGAAGCATGCATTGTTTTCTTGAGACTAGGTGTGACCCTCTATTGTAGTTTTGTAATTACAATACAGCGAAAAAGAGCTGAAATTAAAGCAGCATTGTGTCACTGTAGGAAGAACAGACAGAAGGCAGCATGGGCAGAACTTTGCTTTGATTAGTGCTGTGGAAAAAGAAATCGAGTGATGAATTATAAACCAGTTATGGCCAAAAGCATTTCTAAAGCGTGTTCACAGGTCTGTATTCAGCAACATCAAGTGGCTCCTGTTTGAAGCACTTAAATATAAATAATGCAATAACACTGTGCAAAATGTGCAAAAGCCATGCATCACACGACCGCAGGATATGTGCGGCAGCCATCTTGGGAACTTGTACGCATAGATAAAAGCAGGTATTGGCTTGTATCATGTTTCAAAGCATGTCAATTTAAGTATTGTTTAAAGCCACACTCAATTACAGAATGAAGAATGCTTTAGATTGTTTTGTTGATTTTCTGTGGTTTACATCACCTAAAGGCAAACCATAGTAAAGTGCATGATCCTGCAGATTGCAATGAGCTACAGTTGGCATAAAGCCTGCCACTTTATATTCACACATGCCACAAGATTGTAGTTTTCTTTTTTTTATTCCTACCCAACATCCAGCTCTCCCTTATCATATGACAGATACCAACTGGGCAGGTTGAAGGCTAACATGTGCTTTCGACCAAGACGTGAAGTAGCCAAACACATCTTTTCAAACTGCTGTAGCTGCAGTGTCACAGGGCAGCATAACACACTTGGAAGAAAGCGCTATCTGCCCTCTTACACATATGAGCTCACAGATGCCCACAATTAGCTAGTGTCACCGTGATTGACAGGGGAGACAGAATATGCCATCCATCCCACTCAAATAGCATGGCCATTTTTGCTCCCTTGGTTCCTGGACACGGATGGCTGGGGCATTGTTGGGTTTTGAACTCAGGATGATAGGGCAAGCTCTTGTAATGCTATTTTAAAGCTGTCCCATGCAAGAGTTTTATCATAGAGGAGAAAATTTTATTAAATACACTTGGCTGAGAAACTTGAAAGCCTGAATATGCTTAAACTGAGATTTTTTAGAAAAATTATTATTATTATCATTATTATTATTATTACTATTATTATTATTATTTTTAATCAGTTTATATTGCAAGCTGTTATGTAAGATGACTACACTTTCGGAAAGCAGTTCATGAGCACAAGCATGTCTCTGGCCTATAGAAGATGGAAAGTACTAGATACAATAAGGAAAATGTTATTGTTTACACTTTATTGCTTAATTTTTATTTTTATTTTTTTGTTTACACTTGAGATACATTTGTAATGTAGATGTAAACAATTGACAAAACCAGCAAAGAAATATCACAAAGTCTCATCACAATGTTTCTGGGTACACAACCGAACACACAACAGCCAATCAGCTGGTTGACACTCAGCACTGCAGATATGCATGACATGTTATTAGCTCACAGGAAGGCTGCACGCACGAGAGTAAAAGCATGTCTGCATGCCATGCATACCTATAAACCCCCTCTTTGAGTTATGATGCAAATACAGTGGGCTTATTAAGTACTCAGACCCCTTTGTTTTCTGCACAATTTATTACTTTGTAGACTTAATTGAAAATGGATTAAATAAACTTTTTTTGCCATCAATCTACAAACAATAACCTATAATGACAAAGCAAAAAATGTTTTGTTTTTTTTTTTTTTTTACTTGTTGGATAGTAAGACACGGCGATAAGCCTATGTGTGAACTGATATTAGGCTCAGATTGTAGATCTAACGTTGTGTTGGGTTTTGCTCAATATGATGAGTGGCAGATCAGTGAGCTTGCTGCAGCTAAATATAACTTTAGTAAGAGACGTCCTCTGTCCCAGACCAAACCTAAAATACTATGTGGAGGACGTGAGATAATTTAATAATTATAATACGACCGCGTGGTGAACCTAACTCATATTTAAACAACTATCGCTTTGTGTTGTTAGCCAGGTAAAATGACAGAGAAAAGAAAAACGGACATTAGATAATTTTTCAGTGCGTCAAAACGCCAAGTAAGTACAAAACGTCCCCATATCGAGGCAATTTAGCTTTAATTAAGGCAAAACATATTTAGAAGAATAGGTGCTTAGAAGAATGGAAATACTAACGTCACGGTGTCACAGGCAAAGGAGACAGAAAGTACAAAAGTATTTTGTTTAGTTCCTGTCCCGTCATGTAAGTTTGCTTTAAATTACAGCTATTTTTTTATTAGTACATACAGAACAGTGACTATAACCTAATAACCTAATAATTTTATTTGTTACAAAATCATTTTATTTATTTTATACGGGGACACAATTTTTTCACAATAACAGCCTTTATTTTGAAAGTTAAAAAGTTCATTGCATTTTGGTGACTTGGTTATCAACAATTTCAAAAATATTGCAGTAAATAAATGGTTTTGAAGAAGAATATTTTGGTCGATTTAGTCAGCTTTTTCATTGAACCAGAGAGAAACTTTGAGAAGAAGGATAATGACACGGTCTCCAAGCTACACTGATAATAGTAGTAAGGCTTTCCTCTGTGTACACATATCCTTACAAGTACAATTTTGACTTTATTATTTGTGTCCCCTTCAAAAATTGCTCTTGAGAAATTTTATGTTTATTGTCCTCCCCCCAACTGTTAGATGAAATTTACACTCATGATGGCAACGGTATTGCCTAATGGCAGTGGCCTATTTCAGCAGGATAATGTGCCTTGCCACACTGCAAAAATTGTTCGGGAATGGTTTGAAGAACATGACAAAGAATTCAAGGTATCGATTTGGCCTCCAAATTCCCCAGATCTCAGTCCGATCGAGCATTTGTGGAATTTGCTGAACGAACAAGTCCGATCCATGGAGGCCGCACCTCATAACTTATAGGACATAAAAGATCTGCTGATAATGTCTTGGTGCCAGATACCACAGCACATCTTCAGAGGTCTTGTGGAGTCCATGCTTCAATAGGTCAGAGCTGTTTTGGCAGCACAATGGTAACCTACACAATATTAGGCAGGTGGTTTTAATGTTATGGCTGATCGGTGTGTCTGCACTTCCACATATACGTAGACCAGACTTTTTCTGCCATCTATCTTTTATATTATTTATATTATATATTTTAAAAATATGTATATATTTTTCTTTATCTACTAGTATGCAAGTAAATTCTGGTTTATGTAAATTCTATTTTTTGGTCACCAGACAGGCGTAAATAGCATTTCACTGTATGGTTGTGTGTGTGACCAATAAATAAAATTTGAATTTAAAATTTGATTTTGAACTGCCATCTTCAGGTCTCCCCACAGATGTTGTATGCTTTTGGTCACTGTCATGCTGAAAGGTGAACCTTCACCTCAAGCTGAGATTATGTGCACTTTGCAGCAGGTTTTCTTCATGAACCTCTCTTTATTTGGCTGTATTCATCCTTCCCTCAATTCTGAGGGTAAAGTGGGCAAAAAGCGAAAGGGTCTGAATACTTTCTGAACTGTACACAAATACACATAAACAAACCAGGTTTTCACTGAAAAATATGTTCTGGTTTATATACTTCAAATGTGAAGGCTGATTTCTGCGAGCACATATCTTCAAGCATGTCAGGCATGTCAAGCATTTGTATGAACCAAACCAGACTTTGCAAACATGGATAGCGAATAACAGCAAACACAAAGGAGAGTTCTGTGGTTCATGGTAGGAATCATAAACAGAATGCAATATGGGCCTGACTTTGATTTGTCAAGTGCTTTTGTTTTATAAAGAACATTTGTGTGATTAATTATAAATCAAGTCAATTCTTACCAAAAACATTTCTAAAGCATGTTCACTCATTTATATTCAGTTGTAGCACACAACTGTATAAGATGTCTTTGTATGCTGCAGCATTACAATTTCCCTCCACTGGAACTAAGGACTCGAGCCCAAAAATGTTCCAGCATGACAATGATCCTGTGCAGAAAGTGAGGTCCATGAAGACAATGTTTACCAAGGTTGGAGTGGAAGAACTCGAGAGGCCTGCACAGAGCCCTGACCTCGACCCCACTAAACACCTTTGGGATGAATTTGAACGCTGACTGCACACCAGGCCTCCTTACCCGACATCAGTGTCTGACCACACTAATGCTCTTGTGGCTGAAATCCCCACAGCCACACTCCCAAATCTAGTAGAAAGCCTTCCCTGAAGAATGGAGGTTATTATAACAGCAAAATCTGGAATGGGATGTTAAAAAACACATGTGGGTGTGATGGTCAGGTGTCCATAAACTTTTGCTCATATAGTGTATATTAGTCATGACAATTTTATAACCTCTTGAAAAAAAACCTAGACAAAGTATATGCCATTTTTCTTACCTCAAGCCTTTTGAGGTCAATTTCTTGTTGGATGCTGACCACATCCTCTTATATGATGTAACATGAATTAAGCCATGTTATTTCTATTAAGCAGTTCCACTGCAAGGGCATAGTAAAAGTTTTGGTTTTCACATAACAGGCCATAAAATAAATTCTGCTAAGTTAAACTGTCGGTGTACCTGATATCCCAATATGCCCGAATTTGCCCTATTTTTAGTGTGGGATTGTTTAGCTGGAATCCCAACAGATTAAACCAAATCCCTAAAATCTATAGGTACAAACTATGAATTCAAGTAAGCTGTGTACAAGCATCTGTACATGCCATATTTACACATAGGCTATAATTTATATGACGCCATTTGGAAGTTTTATATTCCTACATGCAAAATTGAATCAGTCAAATCAGATATTTGATTAATTGAAACAAACAGTTTGAAAGAATCTGTTTGATCGGTACTGGAACTTTCCGTTACTAGTACCATGCAGACTGTTGCTGCACCTGCCCTGTAGATGTCACTGGTGCATCCTGAAAACACAAGAGTGCAGTTCTCCAAAAATTCCCTTTTAAGCAAAATGCCAAAATGCTCATTCATCTCCACTTGAAATGAGGAAGTTATGTTAAGAAATTGCATCTGGATAGTTGTTCATGCCACTGTAAGCAGCCATATAGCCATACATCCTGTTATTGTTCTGAACAGTGAAGTGAAGCCCTTGAGACAGCCAAAGATCTTAAGAAGCGTGCACCCTAAAACAGTATTGAAATGACGCCACACAGTCTTCCATTTTGTGTGTAGATAAGTCCTTTGAGAAGACACACTACCCACTAACTGAAGACTGACAAAACTGAGTGCCGAGTACCGCATGCTCTCTTTCCCTACCCAGTTCACTACACTACTAAAGTGGACCTTTCAACAGGATAATGATCCAAAAGCACATTAGCAAATCCACCAAGGAATGGCTCAAAAAGAAGAAATGGAGGGTTATGGAATGGCCTCGTCAAAGCCCGAATTTGAATGCCACTGAAATGTTGTGGGGGGATTTGAAATGAGCAGTACATACAAGAAAACATCTTGCAGCTGAAAGAATATTGCATGGAAGAGTGGTCAATTCCAGCAAGCCTGGTGGACAATTATGCAAAACACCTACAAGAAGTTTTCTGTTAAAGGAGGCAATACTAGCTTCTGAGGCCAAGGGTGTACTTACTTTTTCCACAGAAGAATATCACATCTATTGATATTTCTGTTGAATAAGTTGAAAAATCACATTTTCCTTGTGTTTTTGTTCAAGTATATCAACTTTATTAATAGGCACTGTTTCAAAGATGATGTTTGCTTGTCAAACATTACAGTATGTCAAAAAAAAGCCAACAATTTCCATGGGGAGTATTTATTTTTTCACATAACTGTAAGAACAACTTTGGAAACACATCCTATCATGTCTGTCCTAAGACCTTTATTGGGTGTAACAGTTTAGTTTTGAATTTGTGTTATAGTGATATGTTTTAAATATTTATTGGCAGTTCAGCAGCTGCCCTTCAACTTCCATTAGAAGTGAGTTTAGAATAAAAAGGTTTTCTGTTCCTTTCTTAATTCAAGCATATTATTGTCCTTGTTAACTGCACATATGCTACAGATGTGATGATTAGAAATGATCTTGGAAAATGGTGGAGTTCTCTTTAATATACAGTTGCAAGAAAATGATTTGTGAACCTGTTGGAATTCTGAGGATTTCCCATAAAATGTGGTTTGATGGTGAACTAAGTCACAATTATAGACAAACACATTCTGTGATAAATTGCACATGTGCTCGTCAATACTGAATATACCTCTGGGCTATAATGAGTGAACCTCTTTGCTATCAACCTCCCCGAAACTAATTTGAGTCAGGTGACTAAAAGTACCCCACCCTTTAAAAACGGCACCCCATGTGTGGTTACTGAGTCTGGTATTCTCAGAAAAGATCAATTTTGAAAACAAAATTCAGTAACTCTTAAAAGAGGAATTGTGTGTTCATCAATCCATAATACGATTAATAGAGGTGAAAAAGAGCTCAAAATTAACAACAAAAGAAATCTGCAGAAATCTCCAGAATTGCTATTTATGCTCTATTTATGTATGCACTATAAAAAAAAAAGCAAACAAACAAACACAGAAAAAGAATGGTGTTAATGGAAGAACATCATGTGGAAAATCATTGCTTTCTCAAGTTTGCAGAAGGCCACCTAGATGTTCCACAATGTCTTTGGGACAATGAAGAAAAATTACACTGCACACAGAGAATAACACAATTAAAATTGTATTAATAAATTGGAATTAACTGTATTATGCCAATAGCCAAATCCAGACCTTAAAATCAGATGCTGTGGCATGACCTGAAAAGAACTGTTCATACAAGAAATCTTAGAAATATTGCTGAAGTGAAACAATTCTGTATAGAAGAATGGTCCCCTCACCCACTGTCTGATCAACAGTTCTGAAATTCGTAGGAAGTTATTAAGGAGGTTGTACTGGTTATTAAATCCTTCACGTTAAATACTTCACAGCTTAACTGAAATACTTCACAGCTTAACTGAAGCGTGAATAATTCATTAATGTGTTCAAAAAAATCAGAAAAACCACCTGTGTGTGTGTGTGTGTGTGTGTGTGTGTGTGTGTGTGTGTGTGTGTGTGTGTGTGTGTGTGTGTGTGTGTGTGTGTGTGTCTATTATTATGACTTGGGTGAATTTCTGAACATATTTTCTGACTAATTAATGCAGAAATTAATTACAGGTAATAAAAAAGGTTCACAACTGCAACTACTGATAAAATCTTTTTCATATACATATGTGAAATTGGAGCTGTTGTTTACAACTGCTGTTGTTGATCAATCTATAAACCGATCTGCACTCACCAGCCACTTTAATAGGAACACCTGAACTACTCAGTCAAGCAATTATCCAAATCATGTGGCAGAAGCGCAATGCATAAAATCATGCAGATACAGGTCAAGATCTTCAGTTAATGTTCACATCAAACATCAGAATAGGGGGAAATGTGATCTCAGTGACTCTGATGGCATGGTTGTTAGTGCCATGTATTTTGAGTATTTCATAAGCTGATGATCTCCTGGGATTTTACACAACGGACTGTAGAGTTTACACAGAATGGTGTGAAAAACACGAATCCAGTGAGCAACAAGTGGAAAAGCCTTATTGTTGAGAGAGTTCAGCGGAGACTGGTCAGACTGGTTTAAGCTGACAGGACGGCCGCAGTAACTCAAATTACCATCCTTTACAACTGTGATGAGCAGAAAAGCATCTCAGAACAAAACAACACTTCAGGCATTGCAGCAGATGAACACATCAGGTTCCACTCCTGTCAGCTAAGAACAGGAGCTTGTCAAATCAACAGGGTCATGACCTGAAGCTCTTGCACATCTGGTCTTGCACATCTGCATGACTATGCTGCTGCCACACGATTGGCTGATCCGATAATAGCATGAATGTGCAGGTGTACGAGTGTTCCTATTGAAGTGACCGGTGTGTGTATATAATCATAATAATCCATTCAAGAGCAGTCCGTTTTTTCCCCTTCTTTTTTACCAGAGCGAAATAAGTAACCAATAGGAAAAGGCGCGTGGGCGAGAGCGACAGCGCATGCGGTAGAGGTACAGGACAAGAGGCACGCGCTCAGGACTCAGTCACAGAGCGGGCTGTAGATCACAGAGCTGAGCACTGCGTCTAAACGGCAATGTCAAGGTTTGTCTCTTTGGACTTGTTCTTTTTGTATGTGGCTGTTTTATAGGCTCTTTTGTACATTTCGTTGCCTTTTCAGTGAAGTTATTTACATATTCCAAAGGTTTTGGTCTTAATGTATCATATGAAACCACTATGAGGCAACTCAGGACTTCTCAGCGGCGACGGAACTGGATGGATATGACTCGAACAGCAGATATCTAAAGTGATCTAAAGTTTGTGTAAATGTACAGTGTGAAAGAAAGGGAAGTCCTTCACCTTCATTTCGGGACAGAGAGGTGGCAGTGCAAATTCTTAAATGGCGCCGTAATCGGAAGTTAACGACACTTACAAACGGACTGGTCAGAAGTGACTGAAAGTTAAAGTAAAAGTAGACACTTTGGTAGTGGCCTATACAAGCTAATTAAAACAGTAAGAAACTAGGAACTGAAACAGCTAACTTGGTTACATCTATTGCAGCAACGGCTTCACATTGGTGAAGGTTTTTTGGTGAAGGTAAACAGGTTTTGTTCTATCCTTTAGGTTGAACAAACAAACACGTACAGTGTATACAGTGGAGACTATGTTATTTACACTAAACACGCATTTAATATTTTGTTTGTCACCAACAGTGGTGGTTTTGCTCAATTAGTAGAATAATTCTTTCTTTCTTTCTTTCTTTCTTTCTTTTATGTAGTATATACACAATGGAGTGCAAAAGTCTGAGGGGGGAGGGGGGGAGGGGGGTGGACATACCAAATACTAAGATACTGAAATTCATCAAAATATTTCAAAGATTCTACTTTTCACTCAAGTTGTTGCCAATAATATAATTATGCAGTGGAATAATTGTTGTATTAAATGAGAAAAGAATGCAAAATAGAATCATTAGTGGACTTTTGGACCCGACTGTATACACTCAGCAGTTACTTTAACAGGAAGACCTGTGCACCTGCTCATTCATGCAGTTATGTAATCAGCCAATCACCTGGCAACAGCACAATACACAAAATCATGCAGGTACAGGTCAACAGCTTCATGTTTACATCAAACGTCAGAATGGGAAACAATGTGATCTCCGTGACTTTGACTGCCGCAGATTTTACACAGAATGGTGCGAAAAACAAAAACAAAAATCCTGTGAGTGGAAGGTCTGCACGCTGAAACATTTTGTTGATGAGAGAGATCAGAGGACAATAACCAGACTGGTTTGAGCTGACAGGAAGTCTATAGTAACTCAAATAAGCACTCTTTACAACCGTAGTGAGGAGAAAAGCATCTCAGAATAAACATCAAACCTTAAGGTGGATGGGCTACAATGGCAGAAGAGCGCATCCTGTCATCCAAGAATCTGAAGCTACAGTATTATGGGCACAGACTCGCCGAAACTGGACAGCTGAAGACTGGAAAAAGACCATTTAAAAAAAAAAAATCTTCAGTTGTTCCGTTTCAATGAGTCTGTGCCCATGATAGCCCCAGATTCCTGTTCTTGACTGACAGGAGTGAAACCTGATATGGTCTTCTGCTGTTGTAGCCCATCCACCTCAAAGTTTGATGTTTTGTGCATGCTGAGATGCTTTTCTGCTCACCACGGTTGTAAAGAGTGATTATATGAGTTACTATAGCCTTCCTGGCAGCTCGAAACATTCTGGCCATTTTCCTCTGACCTCACGTATCAGCAAGGCATTTCCACCCACAAAGCTATCGCTTACTCACTGTTTTTTTTTCTCACCATTCTGTGTAAACCCAATAGACTGTTGTGTGTGGAAATTCCGAGGAGATTAGCAGTGTCTGAAATACTCAAACCAGCCCATCTGGTACAAACATCCATGCCACAATCAAAGTCACACAGATCACACTTTTCATTCTGATGGTTGATGTGAACATTAACCGACGCTCTTGACCTGTATCTGCATGATTTTTTTGTATCATGCTGCTGCCACATCATTTGCTGATTAGATAACTGTGTGAATGTGTGAAGGTAATAATAAAGTGCACAGTGAGTGTATATTTGTGTCTTTCAGAATCCGTCAGAGCAATAAATACCAATGTGGGACAGTAGAATGAACATGGGGCACAGGGTCAGTGTGATCATGGAGATGTAACAAAGCTGAATATGATTAGATAGTGCTGATTCATCTGTATGATATTATACTGGTGTGCAGCCAAGGTGGATGTGTGTGTGTGGTGTGTGTGTGTGTGTGTGTGCGTGTGTTTGGAGAAACAGAGTTACATGTGTTTTGTAATAGATTTTTTTTCACTGATTCATTTGTTAAACTAATAATTTCCTGTTATCCACGCAAAGCCCAGTGAGCCCCCTGCCCCATTGTTGCAGCCCAAAACAAATGACCTTGAATGGCTTTGGAAACAAACCACTTCCCCAAAATTTTCTGTCAGATCAGACAAGATGATCAGATTTCTGTTAACTCTGTATTGGAGAGAAAATGCATAAATAATAGGAGTGTAGTATCATATTGTATTATTCGATACAAGGCTTTCGATTTGACTATACACATGATGGACTGCTTAATAAAGTAGGATATTTTCCATAAAACACCGCTAATATTACGTGAGGTGTAATAAACAATTATATTAAATCAAGCCTACCTCCTCTGAAAAAGTAGCTTCCTCGTTATCTCGACTCAGGAGAGGCTACACAATTAAACACAAAAAAACAAAAACACACTTGCTTCTCTTAATCACATCGCTTTTCACAAACCAGTATGCTAGCACACTATTGCACTAGCTTAAGAAAAACAGCAATGGCTATGGTCAACACTAAAACTTTAAGGTCAGGTGTAAGGGAGCACCCAGCTTCCCAGTAATGATGCTGGCGGCTAGTGAGTTGTGGACTGAAATATAACAGTGTGTCACACGATTGTGTACATACTGCTCTCTGTGAGCTTCTAGGACTACAGAGAGCTGTGTCACTCTTACAGCACAGTTAGCTATCTGCAGAAAGGGAAAGTCCCATGGTTCAGACACGCCTCCTTGTGATTTCACACTAATGAAAGCTTAGCCATGTTACATTTTGTTACATTCTAACACTTCCGATGGGCTCCAGATCTACTACTATCCCGACCAGTATAAAGCGATCACTTAAGATGAATGAACGAATGAATTAATGTAAAATACATAAAATATTTCACGAAATGAAATAAAACATAACGAATACAAAACAGTACACTCGTTTTAAATTGTAAATAGGCCTAAATAAATTTCACCGGTTCAAAATGGTTGCTACTAGGTTTTAACTATGCAATTCACCACAGCTATTTGTTATAGCTAAATGTATATCATACAATGGCAAAGACCACATAAGCATATCTATTTATATAAGCTTACTTGACATCTAGGCTGATATGTGATAATTTTGTTTTCCAGTTACTGTTAGGCTACAGGCCTGTACATTTGACAGTAGATGATTGGTCTTGTTCCAATTTAGGTGTATCCTGCAGCCAATTTTTTGCAAAGAATGACAAGAATTGGCTACAAGAAATGAGTAGATAAGTGGATATCTTTATAAATATGAAAAGTTTTGATGACAACTGTATTAGCTTATGCGTAGCTTGTGAACAAAATGCAAAGATTGCATTTGAAATAGGCTGGTGTGTGTGTGTCTGAAGGCTAACCTTTTCTTTTTCTTTTAGGTCTGCTATTGTGGTGTGGCTCGTGGCTGTGTCATGCATGGGTAAGCCAACTTTTGTATAGTTTCAGATATCAGACATTGGATATTCTGACAGGGGAAATGAAATCCAAACAACAGCTGAGGCTTATGCAACTCTAAATAATGATTGCAACTGAGAAAAAAAGTCAGATATGAGGCAAACATTGTTATTCTTTCCCAGATGTAGTGACAGAATAGTTGATTTTTATAGTATGTGTTAGTATAAAGGCACCTCTTCTACATCTCACATTCTAGTGAGTGAAAGTCTTTTTACAGTACACAGTTGCTCTGGGTGTGTCCCGACATAACCGAATCCAAGATTATAGTGTATTGCCAAAGTAATTACAGATAGTTCTGTAATGATTCAGTCTTTATGTTTGAATGGATGTGGGAAGCAGGGTGTGTTTATATTAGCTAACACAAAATTATGAACTAGCCCTTGTACTAATGGAAGTAGTCTTTGTAAACCAAGATTCTTGAAGTAGATGTCTCAATGTTTTCTTCATTGAGCTTTTTCAGTATACTTAGACTTACTCTATATATATATACAGGTGCATCTCAATAAATTAGAATGTCGTGGAAAAGTTAATTTATTTCAGTAATTCAACTCAAATTGTGAAACTCGTGTATTAAATAAATTCACTGCACACAGACTGAAGTAGTTTAAGTCTTTGGTTCTTTTAATTGTGATGATTTTGGCTCACATTTAACAAAAACCCACCAATTCACTATCTCAACAAATTAGAATATGGTGACATGCCAATCAGCTAATCAACTCAAAACACTTGCAAAGGTTTCCTGAGCCTTCAAAATGGTCTCTCAGTTTGGTTCACTAGGTAAGCCACAAACATTCATTGCCAAAGAAGCTGGCTGTTCACAGAGTGCTGTATCCAAGCATGTTAACAGAAAGTTGAGTGGAAGGAAAAAGTGTGGAAGAAAAAGATGCACAACCAACCGAGAGAACCGCAGCCTTATGAGGATTGTCAAGCAAAATCGATTCAAGAATTTGAGTGAACTTCACAAGGAATGGACTGAGGCTGGGGTCAAGGCATCAAGAGCCACCACACACAGACGTGCCAAGGAATTTGGCTACAGTTGTCGTATTCCTCTTGTTAAGCCACTCCTGAACCACAGACAACGTCAGAGGCGTCTTACCTGGGCTAAGGAGAAGAAGAACTGGACTGTTGCCCAATGGTCCAAAGTCCTCTTTTCAGATGAGAGCAAGTTTTGTATTTCATTTGGAAACCAAGGTCCTAGATTCTGGAGGAAGGATGGAGAAGCTCATAGCCCAAGTTGCTTGAAGTCCAGTGTTCAGTTTCCACAGTCTGTGATGATTTGGGGTGCAATGTCATCTGCTGGTGTTGGTCCATTGTGTTTTTTGAAAACCAAAGTCACTGCACCCATTTACCAATAAATTTTGGAGCACTTCATGCTTCCTTCTGCTGACCAGCTTTTTGAAGATGCTGATTTCATTTTCCAGCAGGATTTGGCACCTGGCCACACTGCCAAAAGCACCAAAAGTTGGTTAAATGACCGTGGTGTTGGTGTGCTTGACTGGCCAGCAAACGCACCAGACCTGAACCACATAGAGAATCTATGGGGTATTGTCAAGAGGAAAATGAGAAACAAGAGCCCAAAAAATGCGGATGAGCTGAAGGCCACTGTCAAAGAAACCTGGGCTTCCATACCACCTCAGCAGTGCCACAAACTGATCACCTCCATGCCACGCCGAATTGAGGCAGTAATTAAAGCAAAAGGAGCCTCTACCAAGTATTGAGTACATGTACAGTAAATGAACATACTTTCCAGAAGGCCAACAATTCACTAAAAATGTTTTTTTTATTGGTCTTATGAAGTATTCTAATTTGTTGAGATAGTGAATTGGTGGGTTTTTGTTAAATGTGAGCCAAAATCATCACAATTAAAAGAACCAAAGACTTAAACTACTTCAGTCTGTGTGCATTGAATTTATTTAATACACGAGTTTCACAATTTGAGTTGAATTACTGAAATAAATGAACTTTTCCATGACATTCTAATTTATTGAGATGCACCTGTATATATATATATATATATATATATATATATATATATATATATATATAGTACTACATAAAAATATATGCTTAATTAAATAGATTTGAAAAAATAAATCTAAAATGTGGCATGTACAATACGCTTGGGTAACCTCTCAGTAGTTTTTTAGTCTCACTTCCCTAGAAGTCTAGAAATCACAGCATCCGGATGTTTCTTGTAGCCTTGTAGTCTTTCTATTCTTGCACCGGGAACTTCCATCATCTCTTAATTATTAATTAATTTATAATTATTAATATTTATCTTCACTGTCCACTTTCTTAGGAACACCTGTACACCTGCACATTCATGCAGTTATGCAATCAGCCAATCATGTAGCAGCAGCGCAAATCAAAAAAAATCTTGCAGATTCCGAGGAAGAGCTTCAGTTAATGTGCACATCAAACATCAGAATGAAGAAAAAGTGTGATCTTTTTGTGTGGATAACTGCATGAATGAGCAGCTGTACAGGTGTTCCTAATAAAGTGAACGGTGAGTGTATTAATTATGTCTTGCCTGCATTGCTTTATTCTACTGTCTGATTTTCAATTATATTCAAGTATCTGGTCTTTCCTAAATCTTTATTTAGTTCATTACAGAGTTCACGGTTCATTTTGAGATATAGTTTGTATCACTGTCTTCTCATAATTGTTTGCTTCAGTTTTTCACTGACTACCAGACACTAGTTTCCAAGATTTGTTGGCATTTAGTAGACTCCATTCTTCTCCACTGTCTACCTTCATAATATTTTCTGTGCCACTGGATATCACTCATTCCCAAAGCAGAATACTTCAATGATTATGTGTTTTGTGCTTTTCACTTACTTAGTGGTTAGAGCCCTAGAGCCTAGTTTCTTTATTTCATCAGACAATACTTGTTTGTGAAATGACTGGCTTATGTAACTGCATGCTTTAGACATGCAGATAAGGTTTTCCTCCTCTTTTGTAATGTTTGTATAACGTAACTCAACACTATACTAGCTGAGCCATCCTGAATCTTTTTTCAGTGATGTGAGGTTTTGTGAGATTTTGCATTGAATACAAGACCAGCCTAGGGACAGTTCTATCAGATATTTTTGTTTGTTTTCCAGATCTTGTCCCGACAGTTCCTATTTAATATCATTGACTAAATACATTTCAGGAGGTTCAAATTCAGAGCAGGAAGTGATTAGAGGTTACTGGGGAAGCTCTGGGGTTGTCTTCATTTGACTTGGATTAAGGCCTATCAAGTTAGTCAGGTTCGGATAACTAACATAATAATAATAATAATAATAATAATAATAATAATAATGTGCAATTGTAAGGGTGCTAAAGCTTTTGCACATGCCACAAATTTCCACATCAGCTAAATTCAACCCTGGAGCCAGTGTGATCAAACCATTAGTCACATCATAATGTTCTCTGGGAGACGGTAGAAGTGAATTAATATTAACATTTTACTACAGCCTTTCTATCACTTCTTCAGAATTTAGTTGATATTTTCTATTAACACTGCAGAATAAACAAAATGTGCAGTACAGTTATCATATTCTTGCATTATCAGTCACTGCAATTTTTCATGTTTTTCAACTGAAGTATATGTATTCAATCTGCTAATCTCTTACTGTTGACAGACAGCAGAGCAGCAGAGTCAGTCCAGAATATGAGCGTCTCTGCTGGGGTGAATGTGATATTGCCATGCCCTTGCTCTGAAGATACTTATAAGCTCGTATGGCAGATTGGCGAGGAGATAGTTGTGAATCATTGTTGTAAGGAGAAAGATCCACCACATGAATCCTATGTAAACAGGACCCAAGTCTTCCTGTCATCTTCAAGAGGAAACTGCTCACTACTTCTCCGTAATGTGTCCAAGAATGATGAGAGGACATTTACATGTTATATTTTGGATCGGGAAAAAAGACTAAGACACATACATAAAGTTGGACTGATAGTTCAAGGTAAGCTATTAATCATTGAGGTTCTTTGAATTTCAGTTTAGAGCACATGTTGATGAAGCAGCACTGGATTCTATTGTGTAGAAATGCTAAATGATTGGTAATGTAATGGCATTGTTGTCATTGTTCTGGTGAACTTTTTTACAGTTGCGAAGGAAAGTAACCAAAGCACTATGAATGGTCCATCTCCTACAAGTGAGTACAGTATCAGCAGTACAGTCTTTTGCGCTGTTGATTTTGATTTCTTTCCAATATGAGTGTCTTATTTAATTTATTTTGAAATATGGCCATACTTCCATAATGATCTTCCTTAGATCATTCTATGTAAGAATGATCCTCATAGTAATTGAATGTGATAACACCTGAAACAAAACTGATATTTGAAACACAAATATATTTCAGCCAGAATCCCGATCAATATTCATCATGACCCCAAGCAATGAAACAGCCACAATTATTGGCTTGTTGTTTTGTTTTTAGCAGAGAGTCACAGTGGACCTCATACAGGATTTTCAGTTGGAGTTCCCTTATCACTGGTAATGATACTGGTAATCCTGGCTGGACTGATTGTGGCACTTCTTATCAGAAAGCATCAGCAGAGAAGACCAATAATGGTACAAAATGTTTATTATATTACATGGCATGTTGCAAAGCTAAAATCATTGCTCATCAGTAACCAAAACAAGCATCATAACATATACAGTCCTGAAAAACTGCTGAGTTTTGAATTTCCCTACTTTGAGTTACCTACTACTGTTTTAAAGTTTAAATGATCATTAAATAACAATGCTTGGATTAAATTGATGTACTGCTCAAGCATGTTACTTAATCTTTTTCTGGTTTCTTGTAACTAAGTACTCATATAAAATTCAAGTTAACCTCACAGTTTTCTCATACAGCATTATATATGTAATAATGGTTAATTAAGATTTTTCTTAATGTTATAGGAGCCACAAGCAAAACTGCCTATAATGGACCACACTCCTGTGTGACGCATTTTGGGTGAGCCAATAATTATGGCATGACTTCACTGTGAAGACCACTTGGAAAGTAATCTGATCACCAGCACAGGGCATTAGAAATCTGTAGACATATCAATATCTTTTTATTTTTTATTTTTTTTTTAACTTTTGTTGATCGCTGTAATATAGTCCTTGTTTGTTTAAATGTACATATATTTGCATTTACATACATTTAACTGGCTGATACCTGCATCCAAAGTTACTTAACAGTGAGTCAGAATCTAAATTAAAACAATGAGCTGGCAGGCTCCTAAGTGGTCCAAAAGAAAAGTGCTCACCCAATCGTCCGGAGATTTCGAGTTCAAATCCTGATGATACATGTGTGTGGAAGAGGGTAGATAGCTCTTTCCTCACATAACTTGGAGGTAGAACATGCTAGCTTTCACCCGCCCTGGTTGGTAGCTGTCATATTATAACGAAGTGCTGACTAGTGGGTGGGAATTGGCCAAGAAAAAAAGCAAAACCTATGAGCTGTCAGTGGAGATGAAAGTGCTGCAAGTTTTATAATCAACCGTCATCAAAAAGTCAGCAATTGGGACAGTCTTCAAAACTTCATTACACTCCGGTTGTGTTCAGCACAATGCTTTTACAATGGCTTGGCATTCAGTGACATTGGCAGACAGTCATGAAACTGTACAGTCATTACTCAAGCATTTTTGCTGATAGGAAAAAGTGATTGTGATGGGATGACTAATAAAATTTTAATCTTTGTTTTTCATTTGGAGAAAAAAGACGGTTATAATAAGTTTGTCACACCTACTAAAAAAATTGCTTATATCACCACAACATATTTGGAGGGTGAAATCAGCTGATTGCACTCATTATATTATTATACTCACTATATTATTATATTATAAAAAGATGCACAGACTACAAGCATAAATTAGGTAACTGGTCACATTTAATTTTAATCAGTTCTTTACAAGATTTGTTTGAGATAAGATATTCTAAGGCCTCTGCCTTGCTCCTAAGAAAACCATCCGCTGTGATTGGTCCTCATAAATAACCACAAAAGGGTTTTGGGTAAAAGACCACTGCAGAGTTTTCAACAATGTGGGTTTTACCAAAGGGTGCAGAAAGTGCACATACTGTACAGGGCACATATGAACATTTGAAGCATAAAATGTGAACTGGGACACCTTACGACCTTGCTGACCTTCCAGGCATGTGCAGACAAGAGTGCATGAGGCTGCAGTTGTGCTATTCAGAACAGTGCCAGTGTGTGTGTGTGTGTGTGTGTGTGTGTGTGATGTTGATTGATAGGACAAAATTGCTTCAAAGCACATCTCCATATCACTTTTGCATAAAATTGCAGCAGAAGCTTGCTGAGAATCTTTTGGTTACTGTGAAGATGTCAGTATTGGAACATGCACTGGGGAGCAGCCAGTACACAGTAAATTGGAGAAAGTGGGAATCGGCGCATAATATCATTTCTGGATGAAGCACTAACTGGTGCTACAAATGTGATTTTCACTTTAATGATTTAAGTGATCTTCACGTGATTTTCATATGAAAATATTTACTTTTCCCCCAGTAATAATCTCTTTGAAATTTAAGTAAGCTTGGCATTTTCCTTGGCAGAAAGCCCAGAACAGGAAAAAACAAGTATCAATGTTGATAGGTTTAATAAGGTGAGAACAGGAGATCAGTTTTCAGCACAGTTCTTATCAACATTTAATAACTTATTACCTTATACCTTTTATTTTTTCAGTAAACCTCAATTCACAAAAATAAAGCTAGATTAATAATCAATTGATGTAAACAATAGAAAAAACAAGTTAAAGAGTGCAAATAAACTCTGGTTTAATCAGGGAGAATGAGGGGCTCCATCCTGGACCGCTGTACCAGCTGCTGCATTATAATATACTTACTACTTCTAGTTTAAAAGGTCACTGGTGCTTGCTATCTCCCATCTGTAAACAATAATGGAGATACTATATGTACAGAAGATTACATGGCCAACATTTTTATTTAGTGAAATTATTGGAAGCTTTTAGTCATATGCAGTTTGTGTAGTGTTGATCGGCATCTGAGTTACCGGCATTACTTTTAACCTACACCTGGGCTTGTTTTCTTCGGGTATGTTTTTATTTTAATACTCCCTATGGGATATTTCGCTTGCTTGTATTTAATACAAACACAACACAATTGTGAAGTGTATTTTCATATGCCTGTAGTGCTAATAAACTTTACAGTACTTTTCTATACATGTGTCTTCTGTTAATTGGTCTGATATATTCACAAACCATGTCCTATAGCCAAATCCACACAAGATTCAGTCAGTATATATATGACACTGAAATATGGGTGGTTTTTAGTTACAGCCTAGCTATAAAGGGCCAAACTGTAATAGAGCAATGCTGTTTTTCAAGAAATGACAGTACTGCTACTTCCTTTTTGCTGCTGCTTCCATGTAGATCAAAGGTGAATAAGAAATCTAAAGGAAGCTGATGTGTTCATTCTTAGCCATTTACTGAGAATGTTACAATGACAGATTATGGATGTTGCACACTTTTTCAGTGTTCCTTATACCAAAATCAAACTTTTTTTTCTTTAATGATGAATTGAGTTATTGATTGCTTTTAAATGCCAGAACAGGGATATAAATAAAGACTTGGAATTGCTTTTTTGAATCAAATTCATTGTTTTTCTTTGTTAGTCCTATATTTTACTCATCGCTTCTGTTTGAATGTATTGCTTCTTATGTAGAATAAATGAACAAAATAGTATATATGACAGGACATTTACACGTTGCATTAAGGTTAGAAGGAAGCTGTTGTATTCAGGAACTTTATACCTGGCGAAACAGGAAGTCACGTAAACTCTCCACCCCCATACAGGGAAAAATCCCTGGTGTGTGTGTGTGTGTGTGTGTGTGTGTGTGTGTGTGTGTGTGTGTAAATACTGCAGTGTTAAACATTCTAACCATAGGTTGGACTTTAGGGGAAAACACCAGATAGTCTTGTTCCATTCATTAAGTGGTTTTGGAAAGTCCCTTTCCTCTACAAAACTCAGGCTGGACCTTATAGTCATTTCACACTTTCAAACTAACCAAAGCAATACATTAAAAGTTTTCAGTAATAAAAGGGTCAGTATATTGTAATGTCCAAACAGTTAGAATCAAGTGTACCATATTAGTTCAAAGATCTTACGTATATTGTGCAACCCCCACATATTCTGTTTGGCATCCTAGAGAGTCAACATTCTCTATAACAGCTCATAAAACATTCCTGTCTTTATCGGCATGATGTTTGATAATTTTTGATAAACAAGACTTGATGGCATGTTTAATGAACATTACACGTAGGTTCTGTTCATGGTTTCAGAGACCCCAACGCTTTCTGTGTTTGTCAAACAAATGAAATATATTTTTGTTTATGTACACCATATATGACAGATAACTCATTAGACATGCTATTACATCTTTTAGTAATGTTTTATGGTCATACATACAGATTTCATCACCTTCCTGAAATAGCCAAGGGTTAAACCTTTGATCATTTCATGTCTATAGAGTTTTATTATTATTATTATTAGGGGCAAAGACCAAAGGTGTGTAGGCAACCTATTGTAATTGTATGTTACAGGGGGCCAAGCACCAAAAGTGTGTAGGTACCCTACTGGAATAGTATGTTTTCTTATTGTTATTATTAATATTATTGTATTCTAATATGGGAGTCTCAAACAGGAAATGGGGGCATATCTGTGGAACTGATATATTCAGACCAAATTTCGTATGTGAATGAAGGACCAGGACCTTTAGAGGTTTATCTAAATCCACCTCTAGGGGGTGCTATAATTCATCAATTAGTAAAACTGCTCATAACTGTTGAACTGCTCAACATCAAACCATGAATCTTCTTTCTGATGATTCTCTGAAAGGTCCCAAGTGTTCTCAGAGCATCTTGAGACTAACCCAAACAAAACTGATTTCTCATGGTTTTGATATGCAGAATGATTCATCCATAACACAATAACTGTCATAGTTACATCTGTGTATTGCTCTGATATGTATGAGCAGTGAGGCCATTTCTCATTAATGCTTTTATATATTGACATAAAACTTGGCACATACAGTATGTTTAGCAGCATGACCTGATGTTAACAAACAAGCTTCGAGTTCATGTGCAACTTGAGAGGTCTACTGAAAACAGGAAGTGAGGCAATATCTCAGCAATGGCTTGATGTTTTGCCAACAAATTTAGTATATCTCCTTGGGAACAAGGGCTGATGGTCGTACAGGTTTCTGGTCTGTCACTTAGGAGTTGGGCCAGAAAGTGCCTTATTATTATTATTATTATTATTATTATTATTATTATTATTATTAGTAGTAGTAGTAGTAGTAGTAGTAGTAGTAGTATCATTACAAACAGTGAGGAACTAAATGCAGTCTAAATTAGACATAAGATCTAACACATTACAAAGTACAGAAGAAAGAATGAGACTAACCAAACACCTGAACAAAAATCTTGGTTTCTGCTTTCCAAACAAAACATTAGTTGACAGGTTTCAACAAGAAATCATAATGTCTCTTCACAGTTTCATTTTCTGCAGAGATTTTTATATATAAGCTGTCCCCAGCTGACTGGTGAGCCTGTGGCTAGGTTCTGTTAATGTGATAGAGTGGGTTTCTGTAACTGTAGTGTGCACTGTTTGCTGCTCTGCCTGCCATGTTACCCAGATTTGCTAATACATAGCATGGGGGCTGGATCTGAGTTTCCTTCCATTCTCCCTTCATTCTCCCCGTAGTGTCCTCCATGTGCATTTTTTCCACATTCACTGACTACTCATGACTAGTAGGCATGTCAGTTCATACTGCTAGCATGTTTGAGTTGCTTCAGTGCCCAACAAAATGCATAGTATTGTTGGGTAGCTGTGTGATAAATGAGCTATGCAGCAATGACCACAAAATAAAAACACAACAGGCACCAACTATGTGCTCCTCGCTTCCGCACTGCACCTCCTAAACATGGTCACCAAACGAAGCTCTATGACTGAATGTGTGCCTAATGCATAAGCTTGTGCTAGTGATAGCTATTGCAGTGTGGCTGGCATGCATCAGCAATAGGTTAGATGGTCTACTGTTAGCATTGCAATATGGGCATTATGAGTTAGTTATATGTAACAGTAGTTCTATGAACACTAGATAATTGCCAGGCCTCCTTGTCATTCAGAATTGCTTCCTCTGAGAGTTTTGAGAGAAATAACCAGTCTATGAGCAATTTATCTGCTGCATCATGTGTCACTATGTCCATACATGTGCACAAGCACAAGAATGTATCAAGGTAACTCTCATCACTCCTGTCATAGTTACATATGTGTATTGCTCTGATATGTATGAGCAATACTGAGCCTTCCAAATCCTTTGTCAGGAGACCATTATCAGGTTTGAGCATGTCTTTGTGTATTAAAGAGCCAAGAGTTTGTATCTGAATTACACACATAATCAAAAGAAGTTGTATTATTTTCATATATCATGTCAGGACAACTGGAGATGAGTGGTACAAACATGAAATCTAACAGGCAAAACCATTTTAATGTTCCCAAGGTACCAACTGATTGCTTCTAGCCATATTGAATGTCAGGGCACAGGTCAGGTCAGAAGAGACAACACCACAACTGCTTTTCTAACAGCTTTCACTGAGCAGTGTAACTTTTGAAGTGGTGTAGATTTTATTTTCATTGTAAGAAACCTTTCCAGGAAGTTACTCGGCATTAACTTACTTGTATTCTGGTATGCGTGAGTCCAGTATTGGTTTACATGTATTATGCAACTAAAATATTTTCAGATCTAAAAAACTTAACCTGACATCTACTCAACATTCTACTTTTATCTTCAAGAGTAAATAAACTGAGTAAAATGATACAAAACAGGAAACTATAATTACTTCTTTGCATTTTATTACTAAGCCAAAAAGATACGTAACACAAGAATATAAAGAATTATACATGAATGATCAGTCATATGAGGCAGTGGTTTAAATTGGGGAAGTCAAAAAGTAAATGTCAGGATGTACTGTGTCTGTATACGCAATATAAATGTGATGTCTGATATCATGAGGATTAATCCACACGACTATCCGACAACTTTCACTTCCCTGTCACATGATTGCTGGTTTGCTCTTTAGAGAGTTTGAATGATTCTCATTGTGTTTTCATGTATGGCTGTTGCACATTATGTTATGCTTATCCTTTCTTTCATTAAAGAACTCCACAGCCCTTTTTGTTATATGGTGCTGTTTAAATTTTGATCTTAATTTAGAAGAACGTCGCACAATTTTCCTTTGGAATGACATATATATTATAAAACTGTTTTTCTTGAAGGCTCAGTCAGTGGTAGTCCCCAGAAAAAAAAAAAAGTTATGTGAAACTCACTAATGAATTTCAAGCAAATGTGGATGTGTTTGAAAAATTCCCATGCTTAGATATGATAAAAATATAACTACAAGGCTACACTACTTAACAAATGGCAAAATGGCATTTAAATAAATTTGTTTTTTACCAAATTAATTTTTTAAAAATCTGATTATGTTTTGTCTATATTTTATTTAACGTTATTAGTATTATTTTTCTTTTATAAAAAGGGGAAATTTATTTTGCATACAATTGTAATCCTGTGATCAATCAAAATGCTGCATTACATATACATTTCTATCACCTTGCATTTGTCCTTCCTGCACTGGTTCATAGTTTGTATGAAGTGGTTATAACTTGCTGGTATAATACTTTACTGGTGTGTGTAAAACCTGTGTATTGGTACAGTATAATAAACTGGTCTAAGATGAGCTGAACTATTTTTTTTTTTTCCATAAAAAATTGGAACTGTGAAATACCTACTAGTTTTGCTTCTTGGAAACTATCATATTATCTTATCTACAGGTCTATCTCTTGGGAAACTACAGTTTCCTACAGCGTAATTGAAGTATAACATCAAAAAAAATAATGGTCCATATTTGCTTTGCTTTGTCATGCCAGTGTGGAAATATTGTAACCGAATTAATTCAATATGCTGCACGTTCAATCAAGTTTAATATGTACTAGACAAGTGATTTCATAATAGAGATCCATGTTCTGGCCTGTTCTAATACCCCACAAAAACATGGATGAAAATGTGGCATTTTACAGAGTTTGGTGCTGTGGAGCTGGGCAGTGTCAAGCAGCATGAGGATTGATGCCTCTCTGAACAGGAAGTGATGGGTGAAATGGTAAAACCACAGAGTGCATAATACAGGTAGCCTTCCTCTGTGCTAGTGAGGGACTGAAACTGGACTGTGGACAGGAAGTTGTAGTTGGCATGTGATGAAATGCACCCAGGCTTGATGTTAGGGATGGCAGAGTAAACCTCTGAGTTGGCAAAGTGTGACTGTAGATGCAGCTGGCAGTCTGCCAGGCTAAGCAGTTGAGTGCTTGGCGTGCCTTTGCATGCACACCTGAGTGAACATTGTGTGACTGACTTCGGGGTGTTGTGAAATATCAGATATATTTTTTAAATGCCAGCATTTAGTAAAAAATGCTGATTTCTTCACAAATATTTTCAGCTCAATCTCATTCTCATTTGGGGGCGGCTGTCCCAGATAGGATTTAGACTAATTGTTATTACCAAATGAGGAACATTTGAATAGCTTGTTCCGAATAACACAATTTATAAAATCGTTTTTAATGACCTCTACATTTTTTGTAATCCAAAATATATGCATTGTACTTTTAATGATGTGCAGTAGGTGGCAATGTTGTATTAGGGTGGGCCAGCCAGTGGTATGGGCTAGACACGCAGCAATATGAAACCGGAGATACACATATTACAGATACACGTTTCAACCCGCCTATGTACAGGTTTTAATTTTCCCAGCCAAGTTTACACACACACACACACACACACACACACACACACACACACACACACACACACACACACACACATATATATATACACACACAAAGACAACAAATTCCCCAGTATTTTCCCCCATTATGGATAACCAATTTGGAGATACCATTTTCTATTGTCCTAGTCACAAATAATATATTTGCTGAAGTTGTGCTCTTTTTCATTTCCTCTAAAAAGTCATAGACCTGTTATTCAAAGAACTTCTGCTTTCAGAAATAAATAACAGTTCCCATAATGTTTCATATTTATATTGTTTATACTTCCATGTTTGTTAGAGTATTGAGACAATTCCCTGAGCAGTATTTTACATCATCATTGTTTATGTCCATTCCATTATATGAGATATGAGACCTGTAAAATTAAGGTGCTAGTTAAATGCACAAGAGAGTGTCTTTTATTAAGACTTATTTTTGCCCTCAGTTTTGAGTAACAAGAAACCATATTGCAGCTTGCTAGGATAACACACCTTGGATGAACCAGCTGTAAAAAAAAAATGTGCCAAGTAGCATAACATTTAGATTCAATCAAAACATAGATTCATTCATGCCGGTGCATGGTACTATTCACAGTGCAACATTTAAGCTATTTAAGCTATTCAAGCATTTATTTATTTTTATTAAGTCTGATGTTTTGCACATTTGGGCGTTTGTGTAGGTGGAAGTTACACAATCTAGTTGGTTAATTAGAAAAAAAAAACTGTCACTTATCCTATTGTTGACTTTGAAGGTTTTCAGTGATCCAGGTTCATAGTCTCCTAGCAAGTCTTGGCATTGGACTTGTATATTTAATCATGAGGATGTTTCAACACTCATTTGAGAGACTTCATCTGTTGTTCTGAATGATAAATGGCTATTTAAACACTGTGTGTGATTTGCACCTGTGATTCACACAAGAGAGAGTACACCAGAGTCTAGAGGTGTAAACAACCTCAACCATTAAACCCTCGGGGTAAATGTCAGGACAGCATTGTAACTAGGTAACAGGTGGTGTTGCGGGTCTCAACCTCTATTTTGAGATAAAAAGTCAGATTTCATATAAATTGGCTCCTTTATTCCTTTTTAAACCCATATCCTTCTATGTCCAGAATGTGTACACTGGTATCCTCAGAGGAGTGTCCCATGTCCTTCAGGTAAATATAGATCAGAAGAATTTGCCCTCCTGTTGGGACGTAAACTTAAATCTGGGTTTTGTTTCACCAGTGTTCAAATCTGTGCATTCTTCTGGAATGGACATGTTGCTTATGTTTTTTTGTTTGGTCTTTTAGATATACAGGTTTTGGTAATGCTTTCTTTAACAGCTCCCAAGATTCTAGGTATTAACTGGATAAATTCCAAAGTTCCAAAGTACTGTGTAATTATTTTGGGTAAGAGCCAGGACAGTTTATTTAAAATACACTAACATGCTAAACAGATTCTGCCTATTAGGGGTTAGCAGGTTTACCTAGCACCTCTAGGGCTGGGGGTTTGAATCCCGCCTCCACCCTGTGTGTGTGGAGTTTGCATGACCTCCCAGTGATTCGGGGGCTTCCTCCGGGTACTCCGGTTTCCTCCTCCAGTCCAAAGACATGCATTGTAGGCTGATTGGCATTTTCAAATTGTCCGTAGTGCGTGAATGTGTGTGCAGTTGTGCCTTGTGATGGGTTGGCACCTCCATCCAGAGTGTCCCCTGCCATGTGCCCCAAGTTTTCTGGGATAGGCTCCAGGCTCCCCTGTGACCCTTCGTAGGATAATTGGTATGGAAGATGGATGGACGGATTCTTCCTATTAAGTATTTAAGCATTCTGTACAAATACTAAAGAACTGAACTGTAAAAAATATTCTGTTAAATTTATGGAAAAAAACCCCTGACAGCTGTGGCTGCCAGAACTTTACTGTAAACAGATATGATAGTAATGTTTATGGTAGTATGGCAAAATAGTTCATTGCCTGTATATATAAAGACTTGAGCATTTACAGTAATGTACAATAAAAATAAAGACATCATCATTAATTGAAAATCAGATTTATGCTGTGAAACACTGGCAGCTGCAAAATGTGGAAGTATTTTCTGTAAATAAATATCAATTAATAAATTACTACAGCAGCATTAAATAAAGTCATAACACAATTTAACTCACAATATATTATAACATAAGATAAAAGAGCATTTCATATACAACATATGAATGAAGAGATCAGAAATGGTAAAATAGGTAATTAGAGAACAGCACCAATTCTGTACAAAACACAACCAGCATACAACAAACTAATCAAGATCAAACTGACCATGCCTGTGGACTAATAAGGGGCTGAGAGTAGGTGAACGTCTATGCTGATTTAATGGTGGAGATGAGAGTGGTCTGACTATCTAAACACGAGATCAGTCTACTAACCCCATTTCCATAAAAGTTGGGATTTTTTCTAAAATGCAATAAAAACAAAAATCTGTGATTTGTCAAGTCTCTTGAAGCTTCAATTAACTGACAAAAGTACAAAGAAAAGATATTTAATTTCTTCACTGACCAACTTAATTGTATTTTGTAAATATAAACTAATTTAGAATTTGATGCCTTCAACACACTCAAAAAAAAAAAAGTTGGGACAGAGGCATGTTTACCACTGTGTTACATCACCCTTCCTTTTGATTACACTTTTTAATTGTTTGGGAACTGAGGATACTAATTGTTGCAGTTTTACACCTGGAATTTCTGCCCATTCTTGGTTGATACAAGACTTCAGCTGCTCAACAGTCCTTGGTTGCTATTGTCTGATTCTCCTCTTCATGATGCGCCATAGGAGACAGATCTAGACTGCTGGCAGGCCAGTCAAGCACACACACTCTGTGTCTACAAAGCCATGCTGTTGTAGCACGTGCAGAATGAGGCCTGGCATTGTCCTGCTGAAATAACCATGGACTTCCTGGGAAAAGACGTTGCCTTGATGGCAGCATATGCCTCCCTAAAATCCCAATATATGCCTCCACGTCAATGGTACCTTCACACATATGCAAGTCACCCATGCCGTGGGCACTGATGCACCCCCATACCATCACAGATGCTGGCTTTTGCACCTTTCACTTATAACAGTCTGGTTGGTCTTTTTCATCTTTGGCATGGAGAATTCGACATCTGTTTTTCCCAAAACCAAGTTGAAACGTGGACTCATCTGAGCACAGCACACGTTTCCAATTCCATTTCAAAACAAAAAGACCTGTAGGAGTCACATGTGATAGTCCTTTGAAATGCAAGATCATCTGATTAAACAAGTGGAATGAAGTGTGGCTACTTCTTGGTTGGAATGAAAAGATGAACCCACACTGGCCCATTATGGATAAGACTGTAGATAACACACGCACACACACACACACACACACACACACACACACACACACACACACACACACACACACACACACACACACAGCTCTAATGAACCATGGAACGAACATTTACAAATGTACAACATTCTACCGTAATATAGTATCATGTAACTAACAAGGCTCTATTTTTGGACAAATTATTAGTGGTGCACGAGCTGATTAAATGGCATCTAAAATTGAAAACATTTGAAAATTGAAAAGTTAGTTTAACATGTGATGGTGTTTTGGTGTTTCATCATTAACTTTGAAGGTTGACAACATTTTATACAGCAAAATTGGTTTTAGTTGACAAGTTGTTACAGTAAGAATAACCAGATTGGCTTATATTACTACTATACAGTATATGGTGTTTTGATGTTTCATAAATCACCCCATCCCGTTTTTTGTTTTTCATAGAACTTGTCAGGCATTTCAATGAAAATTTGTTAAATTTAACAATTGTTAACTTGACTGAACTTTCAGCATTTCTGTGTACTTTATTTAACCCTTTCCTTAACCAAAAAATTGCACAGTATTTTGAAGTTTGTATCACATACCTATCCAGTTCATACCTAGAACCTAGTGGACTGTAAAAATGAAATGAAGCTGGACACAGTTTTTGTTTTATCCAGCTGTATTTACTCAGTGCAACTCATAACATCCAAGGGAAAGATTTAACACCAACATGTCAGAAAAATAAATAAAAAAATAAAAAACCAGAGTCACTGAGTTGGAAAAAGGATCACCTCCTTGCTTTAATTTGCCTTAATTTTTTAATTACAGCCTTTAGTCTGTTGGGATTTAGTCTGTTCTGATCTAGGCCATGCAAGGACATTCACCTTTTTCTCCTTCAACCACTGTGTGGTCAGTTTTGCTTTGTGCTTTGGGTCATTGTCATGTTGGAAGGTAAACCTTCTTCCCATTGACAACTTTCTGGCAGAGGGCAGCAGATTTTCCTCAAGAATTTGACGGTATTTTGCCCCATCCATTTTCCTTCTATCCTGACAAGTGCTCCAGTCCCTGTTGCAGAGAAACACCTCCATAACAGGATATTACCACCTCCATGCTTTACTGTAGGAATGGTGTTATTTGGATGGTGAGCTGTATTGGATTTCCGCCAGACATATCGTTTGGTGTTGAGGCCAAATAATTCATCTGACCATAACACCTTTCTCCATGCGACCTCAGAATCTTCAAGGCGCGTTTTGGCAAAGCTTTTTTCTTGCAACCCTTCCATACAAGCCACATTTGTACAGAATTTGTGATATTGTTGTCACACAGTGACCACTCTTGTCATATATTCCTGCAACTGCTCCATTTCTTAATAATAGACTTCACTGTGCTTCTAGCCATTGATAAAGCCTTTGAATTTTTTTTTGTATCCATCTCCTGATTGTGCCTGTCCACAACTTTATCCCGGAGATCTTTTGACAGTGCCTTGCCACCCATAGTTGATTGTTTGCTTCAGCTGCACTACAAAATGCTTCAGGAAAGCTCTTTTCATGCTGAGTTAATCAGAATGACCACAGCTGATCACAGTTGAAAGTCAAATGGCTTTGTGTGCCATTGAGAAGGTGATTAGCTGCACCTGATTGAGTTTACAAGTCATTTTTAGGAGGGAGGTGATCCTTTTTCCAACTCAGTGATTCTGTTGTTTTTTTTAAAAAAATAATTTTTTCTGACATCTTGGTGTTATATATTGTTATTATATATTGTTATGATTATTGCACAGGTGTACCTTAGGCTGGCCACAATAAAAGGCCACTCTAAAATGTGCAGTTTTATCACACAGCACAATGCCACAGATGTCGCAAGTTTTGAGGGAGCATGTAATTGGCATGCTGACTGCAGGAATGTCCACCAGAGCTGTTGCCTGTGAATTGAATGTTCATTTCTCTACCATAAGCCGTCTCCAGAGGCGTTTCAGAGAATTTGGCAGTACATCCAACCGGCCTCACAACCGCAGACCACGTGTAACCACACCAGCCCAGGACCTCCACATCCAGCATCTTCTCCTCCAAGATTGTCTGAGACCAGCCATGCTCGTTGTCCTCATCGGGGTCTCAACCTGACTGCAGTTCATCATCATAACCGACTTGAGTGGGCAAATGCTTACATTCAATGGCGTCCTGCACTCTGGAGAGGTGTTCCGGTTTTCACTGTACAGGGCAGATGGCAGACAATGTGTATGGCGTCGTGTGGGTGAGCGGTTTGCTGATGTCAACATTGTGGATCGAGTGGCCCATGGTGGCGGTGGGGTTATGGTATGGGCAGGCGTATGTTATGGACAACGAACACAAGTGCATTTTATTGATGGCATTTTGAATGCACAGAGATACCGTGACGAGATCCTGAGGCCCATTGTTGTGCCATTCATCCACGACCATCACCTCATGTTGCAGCATGATAATGCACGGCCCCATGTTGCAAGGATCTGTACACAATTCCTGGAAGCTGAAAACATCCCAGTTCTTGCATGGCCAGCATACTCACTGGACATGTCACCCATTGAGCATGTTTGGGATGCTCTGGATTGGGGTATACGACAGCGTGTTTCAGTTCCTGCCAGTATCCAGCAACTTCGCACAGCCATTGAAGAGGAGTGGACCAACATTCCACAGGCCACAATCAACAACCTGATAAACTCTATGCGAAGGAGATGTGCTGTACTGCGTGAGGCAAATGATGGTCACACCAGATACTGACTGGTTTTCGGACCCCCCAATACAGTAAAACTGCACATTTTAGAGTGGCCTTTTATTGTGGCCAGCCTAAGGCACACCTGTGCAATAATCATGCTGTCTAATCAGCATCTTGATATGCCACACCTGTAAGGTGGATGGATTATCTCGGCAAAGGAGAAGTGCTCACTAACACAGATTTAGACAGATTTGTGAACAATATTTGAGAGAAATAGGCCTTTTGTGTACATAGAAAAAGTCTTAGATCTTTGAATTCAGCTCATGAAAAATGGGGGCAAAAACAAAAGTGTTGCGTTTATAATTTTGTTCAGTGTATGTAGTATACATACATACTACATAAAATTCTTATGTAGCTGTTAACAGGATCTCTTCTTAGTTGTTCATATGTTTTGGCATCACTAAATCATGAACTAACTTTGACACTATAGCCTGAGTGTTAAGTATTGCTATGTGGCCAAACCATTGTGTAGATTTTTGGAAGTGAATCCATATTATTGCCATCTAACATGAATTATAAGTTGTTCCTTTAGTCTCATATGTTTGGGCTGTCCATTTATAGCCCGGGTGTTCTCCGTAACATAGTGTGCAGTATGTCTGTGAAAATTTTCATTCACCCAGGTCATGCTGAATGTCGTGTAATAAGTCATGGTGGTTGGAATTGTTATTCTATCATTTACATCTGTAATTCTTGAAAGATATTTAACCCTTTCTATTTTTATTGAAATGCATGTAATTACACATGCAAAAAGCTTCCTTAAAAAAGCTTGTTAGGTGGGTCAGATTTTACCAGCCTGTTTTGAGCGACCAGAAAAAGATGCACACACACAGTAGATGGACTATCTTGTACCCCATTCTTCCTCTGTTTTATTAATATTTTGTCAATTGGTCCTTTCATTCAGTCTTGCAAATTTCATCATTTGTTCTTCTTAATGTGGCCCTCATTCTTATTGCTCTAAGTTGTGCTTTATATTATAAATTCAGAAGTTAAATTGCTCTCAGTAGGACAAGGGTATTCAATGGTCCTTGAGTAAATGTTTACTGGCCCTTTGGAGAAAAAAATCCGAAGAAACAGTTCTGAATTTTATACTCTTTAAGGGCTTGTTACACGGGAAGCAACAGTTGTTTGACCCCCATGTTCAATGACACAAGTGACACAAGTGGAGCATTGCAAGTGACACGGGCAGTGCTTCAAGGGAAAAACGTTTGTGCTTGCATCTGGGGTGAGTAAGCACCTTTTCTTCTCCTACTTATAAACATAATCAAATTTGGCCTAGATTTCCCAATTCACCACTAAATGTATTTAACAGAGAAGCAGAAAATTTGCATTCACTGTGGTTAATCTTACTAAGATTGTAACTGCATCACCATTAATGATGTAACACAGCTAGCTAACAATGTATAAGCCTGACTTTACTGGTTATTATGAAAATAATGTTACAAATACAGTCTGGTCTAACAGATGTGGTCTACTATGTAAAATAGTGAAATATACTGTATGCAGTGATACATGCTTTCTTTTGAATATGAAAATGGCTTTATTTGTCTTTACTTTGCACTCACATGGCTGTTACAGTGATACAGTGCCCTTATGCATCATGTTGTATAGTTGGATAACTACTTTGTTATTTTAACTATTATGCACTTAGGTAGAAAGGTAATTAAATATGCCTAATAAGAGGACAAGTTGTAAAGGACAATTTCTTGATCAAACACCTTTGGCCCTTCACCTGGTATTGTTTTTGTAACCTGGCATGTACTCTCAACTAACTAAATTGCCCTGTACTAGGGCAGAAGGACAGAAGAATTGCAAATGATACATTATGATGATGGGAAGCTGACAATCAGCATTAGACCACTACAAGTAGTGGACTATTAGACCACTGCATCCATAGAGTCAACATTGGAGTATTAGATACCCTTAAGAGTCACCAGTGTATCCTGATCATGGTCACAGTGGGCAGGAATACACACTGGATAGGCCATAGCAGGGCACCATGTACACACATATTTACATATTCATTTACAACTAGGGTAAAGTTAATGTAGCCAGTCAAGTTACTGGCATGTTTTCTGGAGGTGGGAAGAAACTGGTGAACTTGGAGGAAAACCCATGCAGAACATTCAAAGCACCACACAGACAAGAAATGCCAAGCTCGGGATCAACCCAAGGAACATGGAGTTGTGAGGTGGTAATACTATCACTATGCCACCCAAATAAAATGCATTATTATTATTATTATTATTATTATTATTATTATTATTATTATTATTACATTATGCACAATGATTACAATTTTCCACTCAGATAACTGGACAAACTCCTTATCTCCTTGCATATAAAACAATACATAATTAGCTAAAGAGAGCATTAAGCATAATCACGACCATAATTTAAAGTTTCAAAAGTCTTCAGAATTTAGTTTTTTCCTGGGGTTGTCAAAATCAACTATTAGACTTATTATTTACTATTAATTACTATTACTATTAGCTAGTACACCCCACCTCCCCAGCTGTGTTTAGAAGGGTTACATGAAAAAAACAACAACAACATACTCCTGAAAGCTCTTGATATTCTCCAAGTGTCACTGGTACTAGAGTTGGAATGGAGGAGTGTCCAGAACCTCTCTACAAGTGTCTCCAGTCTTGTTAGACATTGCAGGAAGAAGCTCAGTGCTGTCATTTTGTGCAGGGGAGGCTTCATCAAATACTGATTGTGGGGTGCTGATCATTTTGAAACTATCCCTTTTGTGCTAAGAAAGAAGTTGTTCTACTTATGATTTTTTTTTTTTGTTTAAACATATAATGTTAAATACCACTCATTGCATGCAACCACTCATTGCGTGCTTTATGGGTGTCATGTGAGTGAGTGTTGTCGCCTCACAGCTCCACAGTCTCTGGTTTGATTCTAAGCTTGGGTTTCTGTCTGTATGGAGTTTCTCATGTTCTCCCTGTGTTTTCATGGGTTTCCTTCCATTCCCTGAAACCATGCTGTTAGGTGGATTGGTTATGCTAAATTTCCCCTAGGTGTGAACGATTGTGTGAATGTGTGTGCACAGTGTCCTGCAATGGACTGGCACCGCATTCAGGATATATTCCCACCTTGCACCCAGTGTTACTGGGATAGGCTCTGGATCCACCCTGACCTTGACCAGGTTAAAGTAGGTACTGAAGATATATGAATGAACACTTTATCTTAGTTTTTGTGAATATTCATGAATGGTGCCAGAAGTTTCCAGAATTTACTGCAATAAATAAAAAAAAAAATGCAGAGCTGATTGAAATTAAAAGAAAATATTTTGGATAGATTTCCATTCCAGGTTAATGTCTTATTCAATAAACACCCTGTGCTGTTTATTGGTAAGTATAAGCCTGTCTCCAAATGAAATGTCTTACTGCTGAGTAGGTGTTGTGCTCATTTACTCTGATTAATGAGAGTCAAGAGGGTGACTCTGCTATAGGTTCTTCATCTCCTGATCCAAAAGTTATTTCTATGCAAATTATTGGACTTTTAGAAGGTTTAGGATAAATTGCCATCAGCCAGTAAAGTTGAATGGTACATGCTGGTTACACTCTACAAACAAATCTGTACTTGCTTTTGGCACATTTCCTCATCATTTCCATTTCATCACCTATCATGCTGGATGTTGATCTGGTTTCATCATCTGATTTAAGATAACTGATTTTTGCATTTTGAGTGAAGTGCTTTGATTCATTTCAATGTTTTCCATTTTACATACCAAAAATATTAATACCCTCTCATTCATAGGAAATCACCTCATGGTGCATGTTAAGACCAGCCTGGTACTTCAACTGAGCTATGCTTCACTCACATATAAAGACTTCAAAAGTAACTGATGAAACGTTTACTCTTGCCTGTGGCTGTTTATACATTTGAAAAGATGCCTGGCATAAAATTACTTTGATCAGCACCTTAAGGTTAAAGTTTCTTCTGCAAAGCATGCCATCAGGTCAGCAGTCTGCCGCATAGAACAGACAGATGTTCTTAAACACACCAGCAATGTGTCTGGACAGCCTAATTTTCCTAAATTACACTATTTTCAAGTAGTAACATAAATAATTGCCAAGTAAAAATCCTGGACTCTGAATGTTGGTTTACTCCTCAACTTGTAATTCCTACTCATCAACTAGGGGTGGTCTTCTCAACTATGAGTTCCTCCCAGTTTACAGAGTGACATCAAATCAACATGGCTGCACACTGCATCAGATGTAAACAAAGTAGCACCTCTTACCTTTAAATGAGTTATACTGTATAAACAAGTATTTGTTTTAGATCAACTTACAAATATATTTGCATGTTAAATCTATAACACTGACTAGACAATTCAATGTTTGTGGAGGAAAATATACCACTCTTCACAGTTATCCCAGTGATCCCAGTGAAAATGCTCAGAAGAAAGTCAGAAGAATGTCATTAACAGGATTTTAAGTGACAGATGTATACTCAACTAAACAATTGGAAGTTCAAATGCATAGTTAAAAGTTCCCATTTGTGTTCTTGTACGTGATTCAAAGGGAACCTGTGTCTGGAGGGATATTCCGCCAAACCACAGGTCCCCAATACTGGTCCTGCAGTACCCTCTGTTCTGCACATTTTTAGCTTTTTCCCTGCTACAAACACACCCACTTCAACAAACAGCTAATAGCCCTTTCTGAGTTGAAGTGGGTTTGATAGAGCAGGAAAAATACTGAAATATGCAGGACAGAGGGTTCTCCAGGACCTGAGTTGGGAAACTGTGCTCCAAACCTACTTGGAAAATTTTGGTTGTCCCTCTGAGAGAACCCTTGATGAGAGAGCCCTTATGTGGAGCCCTAGAACAGAGTGCTTCCTCATTTGAAAGGGTTCCAAGTAGGAATGGGCGATATCTTATCGTTTGCCATATACCAGTAGAAATTCTCCCCACAATAAGAATCAGTCTTTCCGTGATAATAACGATAAAGCCTAGCTGATGACGTACTTCTGTGTGCGACAGTCTGTGACCCATTCGCAGTTCTCGTGCAGAGCGAAAATAAGTATGACGGAAGGCGGACATGAAGCTAAGGAGCTAGATCAATGTTTGTGTTTCTGAGGCTCTCAAGACTGCATGCAGCTAGGGCTGTGATGGTGGCCATGACAACCGTGCCAATTGTGGCATGCCTGTGGTAGTGTCATATCACGTGCCACGTTAATGTTTCTGCTTGAGTGGGCACTATGAAAAGTACAAAGTACAACTTTTTGTATACAAGTGTAATAATAATAACAGTTGCAACATTAATTTGTATTTATAGCCTACCATATAGCGGGAGATTTTATATTATTACAAAAATTACGTAATCATAAATTCCTTATATGGTGTTATCTGTTAGTTTGGCGCGGGTTTGTTTGAGCATGGCAAAATCCAGTCAGGCGAATTTCACGGGTTCTGCTGCTGCGATGGATCTTGTTGGGAAACCAAATGTTACATCTGCGATCTGGGAACATTTTGGATTCATGCCTAATGAGAGAGAAACATTCTGTGTTTCACTCTTTATTATCCATTTCTTCTCCTTCTCCCTCAGTCAAAATACCCACAGCGCCCTCAGGCTGTTTCTCATTGCAACAACATGACACAACAAGGCTGTATTGAGTTGTTTCACTGAAGGAAGTGCTAAAATAAAGCCTCATTTAATTTTTGTATATTTAAAATTAAAATTTTTTTGTATATTTTTATTTAATTTAACCCTATAAAACTATATCTATTATATTATATTATATTATATTGTATTATATTACATTATATTATATTATATTATATTATATTATGTAGTGATATAAATTTCACTCTCACCGCTGTGGTAAAAATCTGCCACCATCACAGCCCTACATGCAGCTATCACTTGTAGCCAAAAACAGTGGTGAATGGTACTATATTTTTATTGTCACTGACATCCTTATCAAAATAAATACCAGAAAATATCGTGATTTAGTTTTAAGTCCATATCGCCCATCCCTAGTTCCAAGTAGAACCTTTTAGGAAGCTAAGAACCCTTAGCTATCCAATAAACCCTTAAAGAACCCTTGAGGAACCCTTTTTCCATGAATGTACTCATATACACAGAATGTAATATCCCTTAAGAACCACTGGGTGGTCTCAAGTCAAGTTAAGGCAAGTCAAGTCAAGTGGGGTTTAATTGTCATTCTTCTATATAGCTTGTATACATTGGAATGAAATGTCGTTTCTCCAGGACCATGGTGCAACACATCACGGTACACAACAGTGCCAGACACAACTTGATACACAGCAGTGTCAGACAGTATTTAGCTTTCCATCTTTTCTCATGAACCCATAATGGCAGGAGCTTTAATTAGGTTCAGGTTCCTGAATGTACACTTGGCTCTTATTAGAAGCCTAAGCCCAGTAGGGAAGAGTGTGCTTTTGGAAGGACAGGGAATGTAAAACTACTGAGAGTTAAGAGATAGTGGGCTTGCATTGGGAGACTAATCACTGCTGGAGCAATATTAAATTACTGAGCAGTAATATATATACTATATATCATACAATACTATATATTACACAGTGGGTATGGTGGCTTAGTGGTTAGCACATTTTCCTCACACCTCTGGGGTTGGGGATTCGAATCTCGTCTCTGCCCTGGGTGCAAAGAGTTTGCATGTTCTCCCTGTGCCTCTGGGGTTTTCTTTGGGCACTCCGGTTTCCTACCCCAGTCCAAAGACATATGTTGTAAGCTGATTGGCATCTCTAAATTGTCCGTAGTGTGTGAAAGGGTGTGCAAGTGTGTGTGCAGTTGTGCCCTACGATGGGTTGGCACCCTGTCAGAATGTTTAAAGATGAATGGACAGTGAAGTATGTGCTTATTCTAACAAACTAAAATTCTAAACAGCTCTATCTCATCTTTTTAGAGTCCATGGCACTAGTCAAAAGTGGTAACAAGTGCCAGTATTAAACAAAACATAATCATGTGGAATTGTCTTATTTATAGATTTAAACAAATAATTAATAGTTAAGCCTATTAATAGGTAACTGTTGTCACCATTCTGTCAAGTTAGTTGTTTATCCAGAATATTATCTTACTCGACTTTTAAATTTTTTTAATTGAATGCCCGTGTGTTAATACAACTGTAACTGCAATGCAACTTAGCTGTATCTATGTTATTTTACACAAGTGAATGATTTTATGTTTTTAAGTTAATGATTTTAAATTAGCTAGTTGTTGGTTTCTGTCAGATTTGCTGGCTCTGTGTTAGCTAGCTGGCCCTTTCTCAAATTCTGTTGAAATTAGCATATTATTGGTCCACTGAAATGATCAACATACTATATAATGCATTAATTTATATTTTATGACATATGCTACATTCATGTTATGCCAATAGCCTAAGTTAAACCTAAAGTATTATTTCAAAAATATGAAGTATTTATTTTAATGGTTATTTTTGCTCAAGATATATTACACTAAGAATGCACCAGCAATTTAATATTGTAACACCTGACATACACTTTTTCTGTCATGTTAAATTACACACAAAACAATCACGACTGCCTCAAACCTGCTGCAGTTTATTGTAGTAGACATAGGTACATGAGCTCTTTTTGCTGAAACTTCACAGCTGTCCAGGCGATTGGGTGAGTAGAAAAAGTGTCAGATCTCGCCTCATGACAGAAGTGTGTGCTGTCAGCCTCTCAGTCATGTGAAGGAAAATGTGGGAAAATGGGGGCACTGTGTGTTAGATGTGTTAGGAGTCTGTTTTCTGTCAGGTTATCTTCCCGCTATAATGTAGCATTACAATACAGTGTCGGAGTCACAATTATAAAGATGAGAAACTTCTACTAAACTAATTAGCTATGCTAACAACCTACTCTTAACTAGCATTAGTGTTTCCTTTATAATCCAGAGTAAGCTTACAGAATTACAGTAGCTACCAGCCTGACAGCTTGCAGTTTACCTTGGTTTTAATCTTCTTATTCACAGACCTCCACTAACACAGTCTGCCACATAAAAATGACATAAAATAGGTTGCCAGCTGTAGCCTTTCCATGTGCAAAGACAAAAATACATGACGGACATTTATTCATTTAAATAGTTGTTGTTAAAAAAAATTATATTAATGAATTCATTAATCTTTAATTCATTAAACTGCTTTTTTGTGGTCAGGGTTAAAAAACATTTATGAATTTTTAAAATAGCTTTCAGCCACATTTAAAAATCAAACATGCTATATTAAAAGTTAAAACACTACGATGCATGTACATTTATCATGCCTATCTTTTGCACCAAATCTTTTTAAAGTAAATGTGCTATACAATACTCTTCATTTTGTTTTACAATATAAATATGCTTGCATCTACAAACTATTTAATGACTTTAATAAAATAGCAGAAAGAATGAAACTATGTTTGCACTGTGCAGGGTTTTTGTGTCCAAACGGGGGTAAAATTAAGTTGGCGGGGTCTATTTTCATGAGTTTGCTTAAGGCACTACAGACACATGAGCTGACTCTGCATATGACAAGAAATAAAGTCTGTCAATTCAAACATTCAAATATAATTTAAACAGTAATTTGAATGAAGTACAATGTTAGTCTACTGAACTGGAATTCTGGTGGGATAGATAGTGTGCATTAGCATTCAGTAGCATTACCATTAGATAGGCAAGTACCATCGCCACATTATATTGATATTAATCATACACTGCATTGGTGAATGCAGGTCTTTTGTAAAAAATAATATAATAAATTATCCATAAAGACACACTGTTGCACACCTCAGTGATACTAGTACCTGTTTCTACTTTTATGTTTTTTTTTTATCTTCATATTTTCTTCATCTACTCAATTGATTGTCAAAGTATCAAAGTACATTTAATCTTACTTGAGTAAATTCTTAGATGAAAACCTTTGTTTATGCACAAAAAGACCCTCTATAAAGCAGCAGCATTGCTGATAAAATGAAGGTTTTTACAGTTTTGAACAGTCTCAGAGGAAAATGCTTTTAGTTTTTCATGACAGTTATTTATTTCATATAAGAGCCCTGCTTTTCATTCAAATAACAAAATCAAATAATGAGACCAAGCTAATACAGGTATAATATTTAAAATGCAGGTATGATTATACTGAAAACGCATTTGTCATGTCTATAGTATGTTGTCTATGCCGTTGGTTGCATGTACCCATGGGCTCATGATGAGTTGGCTAAGTACTTTCTTAAGTTTCTGTGACATACTGTACTTCTCTGCAAGAAGCTGAAAATCATTTAAAAGACTTAAAGTCGTTTAAAGAGTTATTCAGAGTGCTGAAGAAGGCAAGTCTCTCATCTTGATATATGCAAGAGTGATGTTGTAGACCTCAGCCAAAATTTCAGGATGATCTGTTTATCAGTATTTATGGACTGTCCTGAGCATCCATATTAAAAGTTTGAAGTATGTGTGTAAGCAACACACATTTCATTGCAACTTCAAAGTCTTTAGTATTAAGTATATATAAAATTATTTCTTGGATTTCTATGGGGAAAATCCTGCCTTATGACATGTCTCTGTGTGTGTGTTTTTTAAATTTTTTATTTTATTTTAGAATTTGCTAGAAGAAAATGAATGACATTTGAAACATGCTCTCCTTTTTCAAATGGGAGGGCTGATGTTTCATCAAAGCTGTGTGAGCAGCCATGTGGTGTGTGGGGAGATGGATGAGGGTGCTACTTCAGCTAGGCGCTCAAGGCAGGTGGGATGAAAGTGAGTGATCATGCTGTGCTAGTGGGAACCAGTGATTAGTCTTTTCAGTAAAGCCTGAAGGAAATGTACTGTGATCATCGAAGCTGCTTGATGTACAGACCTATGCAGTGTTTTACACATATCCTAGTAAGCACTCAAGTGACATTATCAGCTACATGGCCTCACTGTAAATGTTTCGTACATTCAGGATTTTCCAGTTTCCTCACACCTCATAAAAACATACTATTCCTGCCTTGCACTCAGTGATCCCAGGATAGGTTCTGGGTTTACTTCAACCCTAACTAGGATAAAATTGTTACCTAAGATGATTGAATGAATACACATATACATGAACACAAACACAATTAGACATATCATCATTTGAAATTGTATTACTCATTTCCAGTGGTGGATGAAGTACCTGAAAGCCACACTTGAGTAAAAGTACAGATATCTTACCAGAAAATGGTAGACTTTAATGGTAGAAGTTAAAGTCACCTTTTAGAATATTACTTGAGTAAAAGTCTTAAAGTATCTGATATGTATTGTACTTAAGTATGAAAAGTATTGTTTGATGTTAAACGTACTTAAGTATTGAAAGTAAAAGTAAATGCTGTTAATACAAAAAGTTTATTCTTTTTAAGCATCTTACACCACCTTAAAAATGAAGCCTACAAAACAAAGCACTCGAAAAGAACAAAGAGCTCAGTCTCTAGCAGCTTTGTCAGGGGCAACATGTCATTCAATTTGCCAAATTGCAAAACTTTCAGAGTAAACAACTAACCATATGGCTGACCGTCTGCCTTCTGCAGTATGGCAGAACTTTAATATTGTACTGTACACAGTTTGAGCAACAAGTGTGTCACTCTCTCACCACGTCTGTCACTCGCTCTCTCGGTTTCTCCAGAGCCCGTCTACTAGGCCTATTAGAAGGGAGCCGCTGTCTGCTAATAACTAACATTGTCACTATTGTCAAGTGGAACTCCTAGGCTTGAGTGGAAACTGAAACTTAACTGCGGCTTTGAGAGCACTTGTTTGCGTAATGGGATTTAACAAGTGATCTAACTTGAAAGCACCGGACCACTGATTCGTCAAATCTGCTTGCTTGAGGTCTGTGTTCTTCCAATTTTATTTTATAGCAAGGAAGATGCTTTGGGAAATGTATCGGAGTAAAAGCATACATTTTATTTAGGAAATGTAGTGGAGCAAAAGTGAAAGTTGACAGAAATATAAAAACTCAAGTAAAGTACAGATTCTCCCAAAAATACTTAAGTATTATTACTTCATTACATTACACCACTGTTCATTTCCCCTCAAAAATGTATGAAATGCCCACAGAATTCTCAAGCATTTTAGTTTCCAAAATGACTTCATACAGCTCATACACCAAAGCTTTATTTGGATAAAATGATTTACCCAGTGAAAACAGTTAATTTAAAAAAAAAAAAAAAGAAAAAAAAAAGATATTAATTTGGTTTCACAATATCTATAAAATGTCATGAGGTGTCCCAAATCTTAGTAGAATATTTCTTAATGTTCCAAATTTTTATGTTAAAAAATCTGATAAACAGCTAAATATGTACAGTCAGCCATGTTTTAAAAAAAACATTATTGAATAGCTCTTTCAGAAATATACAGTGAGAGAAAACTGTTATGAAAAATATTTTACATGTCATCTATTCATATCTCTTTACAGTTCTATTGCCTGAATGACTGATGAGGATGGTGCTGGCTGAGATATTTTAATGATAGTGACTGAGCTCTGGATCTATAATTTGATGAAAATGTAAATACTTTCTAGTACAATCATTGTCAAACAACCCCAAATCTCTCCTAGCTTCAATACAGCCCACCTCCTTCCCTTCCAATGTTCCATGTTTATTTGAGTCCTGATGGTCTCACACTTGCAAATTCATAAAAATTTGCACTACTTAATTGAAATGTTACAAAGATTAAGAGTTGGAATGGGCTAGCGTTCCTATCGTTTTCTCACTCACTCTCTCACTCACTTTCAATAACAAACTTATTGTGGTGGATCTGGGGCCTGTCTGAGGAACACTGGGCATGAGGTAGGAATACACCCTGGGCAGGGTACCATGCACACACACACGTTCACACGTGGGAGCAAGTTATAGCATTCAATCCACTTATCAACATGTTTTTGGGAGGTGGAAGGAAACCTGAGAACCTGGAGGAAACCCACACAGAGAACATGCACAGAAACTGCACACAGAGAGTAACTCAAGCTCCGGATCAAGCTGGGGACCCTGGTGCTGTGAGGCAGCAAAGCTACCACACAGCACAACCTTGCATTTATTTTCTTACATCTTGGATGAAATCCAGTGAAATACATACAATTCATACAAAATTCCTGATGAGACCAGGTTGATGATACCTTTCCTCCTGCTGTCAATTTTCAATCCTTTATGCTATTTCATAGTATTTTAACTAGTTTTATCCATCCATCCATTTTCCATACCGCTTATCCTACACAGGGTTGTGGGGAGCCTGGATCCTACCCCAGAGAACACGAAGAAGGCTGCTGGGTTTTGCTGCAAAAATAAGAAGCAAGTGCGACAGTCAAAGTCTCCAGAAGAACTGTGGCTGGTTCTGCAAGATGCTCAATAAATCTTACCAGCTCATTTCCTTATAAAACTGCACACATTGTACCGGAGACTACTATTTTTATTTTCTTTTTTTGGTCACACCAGATATTGAGTTTCATTTACTACTGTTTACTGCTCTTTATGGTTTTTCTTTTAAATGGAGAAACATTTACTTTCATTATTTTTGAAGGCATCTTTGCTCTACAGCATTTCTTTGCATGTGCCTAAAACTTTTGCACAGTACTTTATGTCTTTATATAAACTAGGCACATTTCACGTCAGTAGCTGTTTATTACATTTTATTTTGCCAACAGACAGCTGCAGAAAGCGATGAAATGTGTAACTGCAACCTAAATAATTATAGCATTTTTGTGTAGACTAAACTTGCTATTTTCAGAAAAGGATGCTTGTGTACATTTTGGCAGTTTAAAAGCTTTAATTTACAGATCACTAACTGTTAACTAAGTAGAAATGACATATTTCTCTGACAGAACTACTAGCTACAGTACTTGCTCTTTTATGAAAACTTCTGATTAATTACTGATCACGTTGTCTTTAATTACCAATTGGTAAGAATGACATTGCTCCTGTGTTTAAAATGTAAATGTCTGTTTATTTTGTTAGTGTCATCTCCTCAGAGGAGCGCAGGGTCTGTGTGTTGTTGTTTTTATTTAGCCAGTAAAGGTCTAAAGGGACAGAATGGACAACAATAACCTACAAAAGTACAAGGTTGTAATGTAGCAATGAGTAATAAATATTCCCCACCTATTAATTATGGAACAGAATTATAAAAAGTTAGACCAAGTTAGATAACAGATAAGATAAGATGAGATAGCACTTTATTGATCCCAAGGGGAAATTAGAGAGTTCCTGCAGCATACATAAAAGACCAGGCACAAATACACATAAAGTAAGAATAAACTAAAGATATAAGATAAAGAAATAAGATAAAGTAAAATAACTATTGAGAATATTGAAAAATATTTAAAGGTAAAAATTTAAAGGTAAAAATTTAAAGGTAAAAATATAAAAAAATATATATGTTTAGTATAGATTAGTATAAACCTATATAGTATGTATCATATACTGTACATTTATAGCTATGTTAAGGTGCAAGAAATACAGTATATTGTGTTGCAGTTCTATACAGTATAACAGTATTATCCGCAGATGAGGTTTTATCCACCAATGAGGTAGTTACAGTTGCTGTATTTTCCAGTGCAGATAATGCATTAAAAAAGTAGGTACCCAAAATAAAAATTAGGTACCTAAAACAGGAACAACCACTGTATATATGACCTGTTTTAATTACATTTTCATGACGGTTTCATGACATTTTCAAATTGTATGCATGAAAGGAAGTAGGACACCCCCACCTCCTAAATCCTAATTTAACTCCTTGATTAGACCCTCCTTTTCAGGTGTGTTTCAGTGCTCCACGTGGTCTCAGATCCATGACTCAGTATTTTTTTTTGTATATGTGAACATAGCAAATTAACTCAGACCCCTCTAAAGTGACCCACAAGTGAATCGTACTTAGACCGCCTACAGAGATGGTCTGAGTACAGTTTGTTTACGGTTCATTGTGTGGTCCACTTGATTTGTGCATTGTGAAAACAAAGTTTTGCTTTATAAATAAAGCACTTGAGAGTTTCTGTACATACATAGCTCCAGGCTTTGTGTGGGGTCATGTGGTCCCACAATAAGGTCAGCAGTGTTAAGTAGCAACATGACTGATAGGCATAAAGGCAGAAGTAGGATAGTAGTATTGTGTCAGTGACAGATACAATAGTTACTCTATAATACTATTAGTATACAGTACGTGTAATATATGTAGTGTATGCATGTATTTTGCCTACCCCAGCCACTCACATCAGCTAGTACTACAGTCAGTAGCTCTATGGCATTGAATTGATTTTGATGGGTCAACATCAAAAATGCTTCTATTTCACTTCAAATCTGTTTTGCCTGTTCTGTTTTTCAGCCAAATCATTTCAAGCATTTCAACATTTCAGCAAATGATAGCATCATGTGAGGCAACCATTTTGAATGACCCTATTCAGTGTTACACTGCTGTTACACTATGGTAAAAGAGTCATGGTGTGAACAACAAGTGGTCTGAGATTTCATCAATGCTAAAATGTCCAGAACGAGAGCTGAGTCCCCTATTGAGACCACTTGTATTGTGAACACCAAAAGCACTAAGGCCATTGGCAGCTAGTTCTCTTTCGGGTCTACTTTAACAGGGCTGAGTAAGGTTCAGTTAAAAAGAACTATATACGAAAACACTCTTAGGTACAGAGGATTACAGCAGTAAGCTAGGCAACTTAGACTGATTTGGCCTTCATGTATGAAAGATAACAAATACAAGTAAGCCTGAGAAATTAACCGTGTCAAACTCACTTCAAGAGTGGGGGTATTCGTGTTCTCTTAATGCATTGGGAGCTAATGGAATTGTTAGGCTGATGATGATGAATGGTGGTATGCGAGGAAGGACAGATGTGTATGCAATTACCAGTGTTCTGGGATTCACTCGAAAAAGCGGCTTCAAGAAACCATAGCAACACCATCCGTCACATGGCAGACTGCCAATAGAAATTGGATCCCTTTCCATTCTAATCTCTCATCTGGTGCACTTTCATACTGAAGACATATTTATCTGCAGTGTTGCTGCAAAAGGCATATATTAACTCTACTTGATCCAGTTTTATTAATCCACTTACTATGAACTGCAATGCAAAATTTACATCCTGAGTATTGCTGTAATCTTAGAACGGTCTTTGTTCAATATCATTTCTTCAGCTAAGGCTGTGGACAGTAATGAATTGGGGAGGTTAGTGAAAAGGTTGACGTTAAGTGGAGAGGACAGCTCGTCTTTACTCTGATCTGTGCAAGTATGCAGATGCTCTCCTCTCTCATTAGTGCTGCTGCAGCCCACAGATGCTACTGCTCCTTCACCCAAGAGCTGTACATCAATACAGGAGCTGACCGACAGTGTGACCTAATCTACCAAACCTGATGCCAAACTGCCCAGTTGAATGATAATATTCTAGCAAATCTGACTCCATATTATCAAGCTTGGCAAATGTGTCACATGAAAAAAACGTGGTTAAAGATTTGTAGGTTGTAAGAGTCATCATGTAACAGACATAACATTATCTCACACTTTAGCCTTACTCGCTTTCTCTTGCTGTTTTGAGAACACCTCATGGAAAATGTCTAATGGAAAATTAAATTGACAATTCAGTGACCAAAATAATGCTCTAAAGTAGTTAAAAAAAAAAAAAAGCCAAGTTGACATGATAAAACCCAGGATATAGAATGAAACAGTTTAACCATCACCTTTCTTAACAAATATACCATCATTAAGATTAACAAATAATTAGGCCTATCACAAATTAGTAAACAGTACACAGTAAAGACAATTAATTAATTAATCACAATTATTTATTTAATTATGCTTGGCATTTAATCATCAGCCAACATTTAATAAACATGATGTGTCTACAAATAAATCAGCTCCTTAAAGTTCCAGTTTATTAGTCAGTTATTCATTTTCAGTGTCAGATTTGAATTATTACACTAACTATAGTTTAACTAACAGGAAAGGTATGTAGTTATAAAAGTGAAGACCACAAGTCTGGATCCTCCAAACAGGACCTGGAAGTTTAAGGGGTTTAAATTAATAAATTTAAGTCAAATAACCTATTCCTTCTATCCTATGACTTGAAAGGACTAATTCTTTCTTAAGAAATAATTCATTGTTCCATGTCCAGAACAGTCTGCATACATTTTCTCCATTATTCAGGAGCATTTTAAAGATAGTATTGTTCTCCTTAGTGTCAGCTACCCACCTCTCTCACACACACACACACACACACACACACACACACACACACAAACACACACACACAAACACACACACACACACACACACACACACACACACACACACACACACACACACACACACACACACACACACACACACACACACACACACTACTGGAGTACTTGAGACTTGAGTCTTCGGGGGAGAAGTGACAGAATCAGTGGCAACAGTCAGAGAAAACCCAAACATAAGTTCAGACTCCAGTTGCTCTACTCTGGAAAAAAGGAAAGACATTTTTTTTTCTCTCAGACTGCCACCAGCCATTCTTTTCTGACTCCACCTGCCAGAAATATCCACAGAACCCGAAGCCTTTCCTGCCTAAAACGCAGCACTGTAGTTCAAATTTCTTGAGATTAACGTCAGGGAGACTTTTTGTTTAATACACCAAACACCTTTCATATTTTCAGACAGGGGCAGATGATCATGGGGTGTTTCAGGATCCAGTGTTATTGTGAAAGACACAAATTTCTGTCAGTTGAGTGTTACAGTTGTTTTTGTATCCATACTACAACAAAGCTGACATTCAGCATGCAGATAATAGTGGTTAAAGCAGTTTTAATTCACAACCACAGGCTCCTTTTGAGATATTTGTGTATGTTTGCATATTTAAGGGATTTGTACATTTGCATATTTATCTTAGTGTAGGTGTGATCTCTGAATCCATTTTAAATACAAACAGATTAAATGAATAAAATAAAACCCAAAACAAACAAACAAAAAATATAAAATGATAAGCAAATGAGATTAGCTTTTGGCAATATCTTAGTGCATTTTAATATTCTGACAACATAGCTTCAAGAAAACTTTACATAGAAAACACAGGTATTCCTGTAAAATGTTTTAAAAAAAAACTTATTCAGTGATATCTGTATTTATTAAAATTTCTTCTAAATATCAAATGAAATATAGCCATTAGGATGGGGAGATAATCAGGGCTACACGGGATAAAAGAGATCAATATTAATATTTGAAGAGTGTAATGTAACCTCCATCCATCCATCCATCCATCCATTCATTTATTTATCTTAAGCAGGGATATAAACCGGAAAGGATGCCAGTCCATTGCAGATGGATGTAAAGGAAGTAAAAAAGGAAGGAAGGAAGAAAAAAAAGAAAGATCTAAAGGTCAATTTTTAGTATAACAGACCAGCAAGGGCTATCTTACCTTCATGTATAAATGTTGGTGTCTGATCCACAGTCTTTCTCTCTGCAGTCTCTTTCTTAAGTTCAATAATCTCCTTTTCACCTCAGTGTTCTCTTTCTTCAGACATCAGATAAAAGACATCATGGTCTCTCTGCATATTTCCTATCAAATTAACCCAAAAGTTCCAGTCAGGAGTTCTCCAGCTGTTCTTTTGTGTATAAGGATTTTAACACTTGGACACTCTTTGGTTATAGATTGGTATACAGTGCCTATAGAAAATCATCATACCCCTTTGAAATAGTCACTTTTTTTGTCTTACAGCCTGAAATCAAAACCCATTAAAATATATATATATTTTCCAGCTTTATTTACACATTCTGCCTTACAACATTCAAGTAACGTAAAAAGGCAACAGTTCGGAAACGTAAAAAAAGAAGAAAACTAGAATAACAGAGTTGGAAAAGTGATCAATCCCATGATTTACTACTTCATAGAGCCACCTTTTGCTTTAATTACAGCCATCAGTCTGTTTGGATATGTCTCTATTAGCTTTGCGCACCTAGACTGGGGAATATTTGCCCATTCTTCCTTGCAGAATTGTTCGAGTTCAGTCACATTTCGTGGTGTGTGGCGATTGACTGCTGTCTTCAAGTCCATTCACAGATTTTCAATTGGATTTAGGTCAGGGCTCTGACTTGGCCACTCAAGGACATTCACCTTCCTATCCTTAAGCCACTGTGTAGTTTTTTTGGTGATGTGTTTAGGGTCATTGTCGTGCTGGAAGATGAACCACCTGCCCATCTTCAGCTATCTAGCAGAGGGCCGCAGGTTTTCCTCAAGAATTTGGGCGTACTTGGCAGCATCCATTTTCCCTTCAATCCTGACCAATTGCCCAGTCCCCGCTGAAGAGGAACACCCCCACAACATAATGTTGCCATCACCATGCTTCACAGTAGGTATGGTGTGTTTTGGGTGGTGTGCTGTGTTTGGTTTTCACCAAACATAACGCTTGCAGTTCAGTCCAAAAAGTTCAATCTTGGTCTCATCTGACCACAAAACCTTTTGCCACATGGCATTAGAATCTTCCAAGTGTTTTTTTGCAAAGCCTTTTCAGTAGAGGCTTCTTTCTTATCACCCTGCCATACAAGCCAGCTTTGTGTAAAGCTTGTGAGATTGTTGTCACATGCACAGACCGACCAATCTCAGCCATAAGGACTTGTAAGTCCTTCAAAGTTGCCGGTGGCCTCTTGGTAGCTTCCCTGATCAATATCCTCCTGGCTCGGTCATCCAATTTGGAGGGACGGCCCAATCTAGGCAAGGTGTTGGTGGTGCCATACGCTTTCCACTTCTTAATAATGCTCTGAACGGTACTCAGAGGGATAGTTAAAGCCTTTGAAATCTTTTTGTATCCTTCTCCTAACTTGCGACTTTCCATAACTTTGTCCCAGAGCCCTTTTGAAAGCACCTTTGCCATGCACTACTAGTAATGGAATCATCATGGAACAGCCGGTTTTCTTATGAAGTAAGACCACTGCAATTGATGTCAGATGGGGGGCAATTAGCATGGTGTATGATCTGGGAAGTGACTGGTTGTACATGAGCAAGTTTATAATAGTTACTCTAAGGGGCTGATCACTTATCCAAACCAGGTATTTCACTAATTAAATTTTAAAAATTGTTCAGAATTTTTAAAAATGTTATTTCCACTTAGATGTCGAGGGTTATATTGTGTAAATACAGCTGCAAAAGTTAGATTTAATTTATTTTAATTTCCAGGGTGTAATGTGACAAAAGGTAAGGATTTTGACAGGGTATGATGATTTTCTATAGGCACGGTATTTCTGTATATCCGTTCAATATGGTTTTCAAAATGAAAAATTTCAGGATCGCATATCTCCTTTATAGAGCAAAAGTGAACAGTCATGAAATGCTAATGATTTATGACACAAATATATTGTAGCAATCTTCTTATAATATTGCAATAATCTCAAATTATAATTATTAATGCAGTAGCTGGTACCTGCTGAATGTGACTGAGCTCTCAGATACGAGTCAGTCTCTTGCTGGCTCCCTCACTTCCTGTGAAAGCCGAGGTCACACGTCATCTCATCAGGACCAGCAGAAGCTGCAAGAACATAGCTCTCACACGGCAATTTCTGGATCACCCCTCCTAGAACTGAGTTAGTGTTAATCTCTGGAAAGTCCATGAATTACATTCTGCACTGTGGACAGCAGGAGCTTTCACCAGGCTCCAAATTTTTTTTTTTTTACCATGTTACAATGTAAATGTGCCATTAGAATGTTTATTAGGACCAATTATATTCACTGGTCAAAACTCTAAAAACAGTGGTCAAAAACAGTAGGTATATTGGGAAGAAATCACCAACATTGCTGATCCAGAATGACATAAAATCACTAAGCAGTATAAAGGATGGAATTGCCCAAACCCATAAAACACTGTTTATTGGGCTATGCATACATTTGGAATCTGCAATATAACAAGATGTAAAAGAAATATTTTTACATGACTGAAATTAAATTAGACAGACAAATGGACAGACAAATAAAGTACACATACAGTACATTTAAAAAAACAGTGCTCAGTGGCCACACATTAAAACCTGAAAATACCCATCTCTGCATCAATATTACTTCTTTTCAGTTGGACACATTGTTCACTGGAGTCAGTTTTTGAGGTAGACGGAAGATTGTGACTTGATGCACTTGATGCACAAGCCGACATGCAATATAATACTACATAATAAGTACCTGTTTAAATATATAATTTAAAATTTATCTATATGTCTTGAGAATTCTATGAAAAGTAGTGCTACCACTCTGGGTATGGGCCTGGCATTCTGTGATACTTAAAGATTGTTGCCTGGGAAAGAGCTGTTTTGAGTGGCCTTTGGCCTCAGCAATGCCAGTCAGTTTTAAGAGGGAGATTGCTGTAGCAAGGGCTGATGGGATTGTTTGTCCTGCTGTGTTTTGACCCTGAGACTGAGGATGGAAGCTCTGCAGCACTGCTTCATTTATCTCTGCCACTTCTTTCCTGTCTGATCAAGCCTCTGAGCTCATGCTGCTGTCAGGATGGAATCTCTCTCTTCAATCTTTAAACCTACAGTATCTCTATCCTGCATCCTGACTGGGTTAGACAAATTTTAGCATGTTGTGACTCTATAGCCAGGTTTTACAACTAAATTGTTAGTTTCACTTCCAGTTTTTATTTTTATTTTTTTATTTTTTAGCTGCAAATGTCAAATCAATAGGGAGAAATTAACAAGTGACAACTAATGACAAATAACTTTGTCTCCTAGCTCTGTTATTATGGCACAAAAATAAGCCATTATTTTGCAGCATTATTTATGCTCAGTATTTTCATGAAAAATGTGTCGGGTTAGAAAGAATAAGATTATTAAGAGGTGTGCTTAGGTCTGCCGCTGCAGTATTCAATCAAATCAGCTCTTCATTTTATTTAAAAATGAATGAGTGTCTTCCATTTCTTACTTCAGAGCAAGTAAGCTTGATCACTTATATTAATAATTGCAGTATGTGAGTAATGTGGTCTTGGCAACAAACGTAAAAATGGATTAGTTTTTTTCTCACCTCTATTTTGACAGATCCCACCTCCACAGTCTTATAATCAGACATTCAAGAAGTCTTTCACGTCACCGTAGCAACCACAGAAAATCAGTGGAATCTGTGATGCATCGGATATTTCTTCTCCTAGTGTATTTCGATATTTGACTCAGTTTTCCAAAGTTTTCTTCAACATGGCTTATTAACTACCCAGTTGGCAGACTGCTGCTGAGTACTAGCCAATCATAGTGCAGGATACAGGTTCCTAGATACAGGAAGGCTTTGTCAGAGTATGGGTTAGATAAAAACACAGTAAGGGCACCGTGCATCTCTGCATCTCCATGGATACAGATGGATGGTTTTAAACTCATTTTAAAATAGAAACAGTAATTGCATTGCTTGCAATACACTCCAGATTTGTATAATTCTTAAAACACAAAAGGCTTCAAAGCAATTAAAAGGCTATGCTACTTGTCATAACTTATAAAATAAATAAATACATAAAACATATTTCCAGAATCCTGTATTAAAAACCACATAGATTTGTATTTTCAAATATAATAATTTGATGCTGAACCAGTATAAAAATAAGCATAAGACAAAACACTGAGATGTAACCAACCAGTACCATTAATACATCTGAAATGCCTGATTGAAGATAATAACCATTGCCCTGCGTAGTGATATATTGTTACTTCATCCACCCACTAACAGGGCACAGTGTAGAGCAGGCAGGTCAGAGAGGTAGGAAGAAGTGAAGAAGATTTCCCATATATATATATATATATATATATATATATATATACATATATATATATATATATATATATATATATATATATATATATATATATATATATATATATATATACACACACACACACACACACACACACACACACACACACACACACACACACACACACACACACACACACACACACACACAGTATATATAAGGTTTTCTCAGTTACCAAACATCCCTTGAGACTGATTTACCCACAGAATTGAGAGTTTGACGTCAGGAAACTGTTTTCTATTGCATTTGTAATATGCTTAATAACATACCATTTGTGTAATATATCTATGACCATACATGTCTGTGGTACGTAGATACTGTATGTGTATATGAGTATTCATGATAATGTACAATATATCAATGAACATGTAACGGTGGCATACAGGTCATACAAAAAGCAGTGGGTTTAAGTGTGGGTCTTGCAGGGCTGCACTATGGCTAAACCATTAAAGTGCATTCATCCATCCTGTGTGCTGCAGACTGAGGGGAGGAGTGCTAGATTCAAAGTGGTGTCATCCATCTCCTAACCCACTACTGGATAAATGCAGTGTGTATGATGAATGAGAAACATGTCCTTGTTGAAAATAAGAGCCAGTACAACGAGAGAATGATGGGAGAGGAGGTTATGTACCAGAGCTAAAGTGGTGGATCATGAGAAATTGGAATGCAATCGTGGTGTATAAAATACTGAGCTTGTGTTTTGAAAAGTATAGAGGTTCTATCAAAACTGATCACAAAAGGGAAGCAATGTATTATTTTTATTCTAAAGAGTGATCACTCCTAAAGAGTGGTTGAAGGTAACATTGAACTCTTCACCATTACAGAAAAATGAAGATGAAACACACATCATCTGTTTCAAAACCCATGTTTGTTTACATTAGTGACATAAAGTCATCATTTACAAACAACAGACATGGAGATCACAAATGTATAATTTTGAAATATGGTTGTTTGTTTCATGGGCTGTCAGATCTTGCTTTCAGAGCCATGTATTTTTTTTTCTTTTAAATTTATTTTAGATGTACAATATGCTTTTTTCTTGCTTCTTTCTTTTGGAAACCCAGAGGAACAACTGCTACTTTAAACCCTACGGATCTAACGGAGATAAATTTTACCAACCCATTTAAGCAAGACATCTATTTTTTATTTCATATGCTTACATTAAAAATGAACAGATTGCCATAGCTTGTTTGTTTGCTAAAATTCTTAGCAGTGATAGCTTCTGAGAATGAGATCCTGGGATCTGGTTTGGTTACACACTACTTAGCCACATTCTGTCCAAAAGCATGTAATCCACCAAGAAACCACATGAAACGACACAGAACTAAAGAGCTACACATTCTAAATAAAGTGCACGTGTAAACAACACAAGACAGTACAGTAACTCCTAAAACAGGACAATGGGCACAGTAAGTAACAGTGTCACACTGACCAGTATACAGTTCTAGTGTCAAGTATACAGGTAGTGCAAAAAGATACAATATAATTAAAAATAACAATATAATTAAAAGATGCTATGAATCTAAACATAACACACTATGACATAGTATTCAGCAGATTAGCTTATACCATATATGGACATAGCAGTTATTGCGGTAGCAGCCAGGTAAAAGTGTAGATAGTAGCAACAATTTAAACATAATATTTAGTTTAAATGGGGTTTACGTCTGGGCTCTGACGAGGCCATGCAAGGACATTCACCGTTTTCTCCTTCAACCACTGTGTGGTCAGTTTTGCTGTGTGCTTTGGGTCATTGTCATGTTGGAAGGTAAACCTTCTTCCCATTGACAACTTTCTGGCAGAGGGCAGCAGATTTTCCTCAAGAATGTGACAGTATTTTGCCCCATCCATTTTCCTTCTATCCTGACAAGTGCTCCAGTCTCTGCTGCAGAGAAACACCCCTATAACAGGATATTACCACCTCCATGCTTTACTGTAGGAATGGTATTATTTGAATGGTGAGCTGTATTGGATTTCCGCCAGATATATCATTTGGTGTTGAGGCCAAATAATTCAATTTTAGTCTCATCTGACCATAACACCTTTTTCCATGTGACCTCAGAATCTTCAAGGTGCGTTTTGGCAAAGCTCAGTCGTGGGTGGCTTTTTTCTTGCAACCCTCCCATACAAGTCACATTTGTGGAGAATTTGTGATATTGTTGTCACATGCACACAATGATCACTCTTTGTCATAAATTCCTGCAACTGCTTCAGAGTTGCTGTAGGCCTCTTGGTAGCCTCTCTGACCAGTTTCCTCCTGGCTCCTTCATCCAGTTTGGAGCGATGTCCTGATCCAGGGAGGGTCTGTGTTGTACCAAATACCTTCCACTTGATTGAATACCTTCCGCATTGATAAAGCCTTTGAAATTGTTTTGTATCGATCTCCTGACTTGTGCCTGTCCACAACTTTATCCCGGAGATCTTTTGACAGTGCCTTGCCACCCATAGTTGATTGTTTGCTTCAGTTGCATTACAAAATGTTCCAGGAAAGCTCTTTTCATGCTGAGCTAATCAAAATAACCACAGATGATCACAGTTGAAAGTCAAATGGCTTTGTGTGCCATTGAGAAGGTGATTAGCTACACCTTATTGAGTTTACAAGTCATTTTTAGGAGGGGGTGATCCTTTTTCCAACTCAGTGATTGTTTTTTTATTTTTATTTTTTTCTGACATATTTCTTCATGGATGTTATAAGTTGCACTGAGTAAATACAGCTGGATAAAACAAAAACGGTGTCCATCTTCATTTCAGGCTGAAAAACAACAAAATGTGATTATTTTAAAGGGGAGTGATTCTTTTCTATACCCATTGTATACTGAGGGATAATTATTTCTATAATTTTGTTTTTAAAAAGCAAAATATCTTATCTTTGTGTGTGTGGTGGATAGCACGGTTTTGGTTTGTTGTGTTTTATTGCATGCTTAGATTGTCAGAGCTTTGGATGTCTGTCTAAGCTTCTCATATCACTTATCATAGCGACCAGCCAGTGTGATCTTAAGTCCTATATTACCATCACAACATCATGCTAGTGGAAAATTGTGAATCTGTGGCTCAAAGTTGAAGGGCCTTTTTGCTTCAGTGTGTGGAATTGCTTTTTGCCTCTTTTGGTCCAAGTTGTGTTTACCCAAAAACATCAAAGCCCATAAAAGGCAAGCTAATTCATTTGAGGAGAAAAAAAACCTGACATCAACATGCAGGCAAAGTGAGAGAGAAAAAACTAGGGAGATGACACTAACTGAAAATAGATGAAACACTTCCTCTATCAAAGTTCTGGCACATCCTTCAGCCAAGAGCTTAATGAAAATCCATTTGGCATAGAGGCAGAAGACTCCAGCCCCTCAGACCAGAATTAAGGCTCTTTGGACTGCCCTGACTTAAGGCCACACATGCTGATGCCAGAACAGCAGATGTGCGGCTTAGACTAAACACATGAAGTGGCTAGGCGATGGATTACCCAATGACTTGTCAATGTGGTATGGCAGGATGGCAGACAGCCATTGATTATTTGAACTGTGCATTTCTGTTCTGGAGCATGTGTTTGTTTCATCATCTCACTGCTCATTAATTCACTAATCAAATGCATGGGCTCCAGTCCTACAATCAGAGATGTGTTTTATCGCATTCATTTATTCACTATTAGTCTTGTACTCCTTGGCCTGAGTGAACAACAATGCTGAATGCATAATTAGCAGAATTGAATTAATGCCAATCCAAGAGGTTGAAATGAAAGTTGTTTCAAACTGATGAGCAAGACTCATCTTCAATTTACTTATTTATTTGCTCTGTAATATTTCTCTTAACGCATGTTCCATTCTAAAAATCTATTTAAAAAAATATAAAGTAATAGCAAATGTTGCTTGACACATGAAAAACCTAATTTAAAACAAAAACAAACAAAAAAAACCCACAATAGGAGACTTTTAGGCACTGTATGCCAGAACAGTACCATGTACCATGTACATAATTATTTTTTATTGTTATATTATTTCATGACAGAACGTGAACAATCAAACTGTAGGCATAGCACGATTCACACACATTCACAGACTCATTCACACCTAGGGGTAAATTATATGCATGTCTTTGGACAGTGGGAGGAAACCAGAGACCCTAGAAGAAAACTATGCAAACATGGGGAAAACGTTTGAAACTCAGCACAGGCAGTAACTCAAGCTCATTGAACTGGGGACCCCGGAGCTGTGAGGAGGTAATGCTACCCATTGATAACTAATAAACTAATAACACAAATAACTAATAACCTCGGTGTTGATCATGTTCAAAATGAACAAATTTCTGCAATTGCAGGTTAATTTCTTCCATTAGTCATATTTATATGCTAGTGGTAGTGGTAGCTCAGTGGTTAAGGCGTTGGTCAAGGCGTTGGTCTACTGCTCAGAAGATCATGAGTTCAAGCACCACCAAGCTACCACTGTTGGGCCCTTGAGCAAGGCCCTTAATCCTCAACTGCTCAGCTGTATACAGCCGTGGCCAAAAGTTTTGAGAATGACACAAATATTAATTTTTACAAAGTCTGCTGCCTCAGTTTTTATGATGGCAATTTGCATATACTCCAGAATGTTATGAAGAGTGATCAGATGAATTGCAATTAATTTCAAAGTCCCTCTTTGCCATGAAAATGAACTTAATCCCAAAAAAACATGTCCACTGCATTTCAGCCCTTCCACAAAAGGACCAGCTGACATCATGTCAGTGATTCTCTCGTTAACACAGGTGAGAGTGTTAACGAGGACAAGGCTGGAGATCACTCTGTCATGCTGATTGAGTTAGAATAACAGACTGGAAGTTTTAAAAGGAGGGTGGTGCTTGAAATTATTGTTCTTCCTCTGTTAACTATGGTTACCTGCAAGGAAACACGTGCAGCCATCATTGCTTTGCACAAAAAGGGATTCACAGGCAAGGACATTGCTGCTAGTACGATTGCACCTAAATCAACCATTTATCGGATCATCAAGACCTTCAAGGAGAGAGGTTCAACTGTTGTGAAGAAGGCTTCAGGGCGCCCAAGAAAGTCCAGCAAGCTCCAGGACCATCTCCTAAAGTTGATTCAGCTGCGGGATCGGGGCACCATCAGTGCAGAGCTTGCTCAGGAGTGGCAGCAGGCAGGTGTGAGTGCGTCTGCACGCACAGTAAGGGTGAAGACTTTTGGAGGATGGCCTGGTGTCAAGAAGGGCAGCAAAGAAGCCACTTCTCTCCAGGAAAAACATCAGGGACAGACTGCTATTCTGCAAAAAGTACAGGGATTGGACTGCTGAGGACTGGGGTAATGTCATTTTCTCTGATGAATCGCCTTTCCGATTGTTTGGGGCATCTGGAAAAGAGCTTGTCCGGAGAAGAAAAGGTGAGCGCTACCATCAGTCCTGTGTCATGCCAACAGTAAAGCATCCTGAGACCACTCATGTGTGGGGTTGCTTCTCAGCCAAGGGAGTGGGCTCACTCACAATTTTGCCTAAGAACACAGCCATGAATAAAGAATGGTACAAAAACATCCTCAGAGAGCAACTTCTCCCAACCATCCAAGAACAGTTTGGTGACGAACAATGCCTTTTCCAGCATGATGGGGCACCTTGCCACAAGGCAAAAGTGATAACGAAGTGGCTCGGGGAACAAAACATCGACATTTTGGGTCCATGGCCAGGAAACTCACCAGACCTTAATCCCATTGAGAATTTGTGGTCAATCCTCAAGAGGCGGGTGGACAAACAAAAACCCACAAACTCTGACAAACTCCAAGCATTGATTATGCAAGAATGGGCTGCCATCAGTCAGGATGTGGCCCAGAAGTTGATTGACAGCATGCCAGGGCGAATTGCAGAGGTCTTGAAAAAGAAGGGTCAACACTGCAAATATTGACTCTTTGCATAAACTTCATGTAATTGTCAATAAAAGCCATTGACACTTATGAAATGCTTGTGATTATACTTCAGTAACAGTTAGTAACATCTGACAAAAAGATCTAAAAACACTGAAGCAGTAGACTTTGTGAAAATTAATATTTGTGTCATTCTCAAAACTTTTGGCCACGGCTGTAAAATGAGATAAATGTAAGTCGCTCTGGATAAGAGCATCTGCCAAATGCCATAAATGTATATGACATATTAGATATTTTATTAAGGAAGGCAGGTCATAAGACATCAGTCACTGACTACACTACATACTGACTCACTAAACCATATTTTCAGCAAGGCATGATTGTAACTATAAGGTAATATTATGTCACAGCTAACCTTCTCATGAATATCAGTGTTTGGTTCTGTCCAGCAAACTGGCTAGCATCAGTAAAGAGCATCAAAGGAGTAGCAAAAGAGACAGGACCAATGCTAAGTACATTTGATTTAGCTTGATAGCAAAATATCTGTGCACACACAAAAAAGGAATTCATACAGTATATAAAAAAAGAGGTTTTATGAGATTGATGAGCTGCAGCAGCACTCTTGCTTATCCTAGCATTTTCTTTTTGGCAAATGTCCTGTTCCCAGTTGAATTAGAAGCTTTAATTTGGTCTGCTTCTGAGTTTAATTATCTGTGAGGGAAGAATTTTTTCTCTTCTTTAATAAACATTTTGAAAGGCATTGAGCATGATCACTATCGGACAGTGTCAGGGCCTCAATCAATACTTCTGGCAAAACTGCATCATTGTTTACTTTCATTTAATATAAAGCCCACATAAAGTGTGGGGTTTCAATGCATTTTTATAGAGTTAAATTGAGAAAGAGCAAAACAACAACAAAACGAATGCAACAGGGCATGTGGGCTTGCACATGCTTAACAGGTTCCCATAGGTTAAAATGCTGTTTAAAATAAATCTGCTGTGTGTAACCCATATTTAAAACACTTCATAAATATGTCTGGTACTAAATCTCGAATTCTCAGGAATCAACAAAGTCCATCCGTCCGTCCAGACATCCAGTGTCTTTGATACGAATATTGACTCTAAATGTCAAAATGCAACACCTAATGAAGCACCCTATGTTGTTAAAAAAAGTAGAACAAAAAATTGAGCAAAGAGAGGTGAGAGACTGAGAACATTTTTACTGTTATAACAAAGAAGCTGTGTTATGAATGAATAAATTTTTGTCATCATTATAAAACAACAAAAACCGGCATGAAAAAAATAGCCTTACCTTGAAGGCAATTGAGTTTGAAACCCTGATATAAAGTTCTCACACTGATAAACCGGTAATGTCTGCACAACATGAGAACAATAGTCAATTTTAATAAGCAAAATGAACATTTATTTATTATTATAAATTGCTTTGATTTTTAGGAAAAATAGTTGTGATTTTTCTCGATTGAAAACCATTTATAAATCCATTTGCTGATTACAATGCAGCATCACACCATTTTATGAGCTCTCTAATTTCAATTTGTTGCTGTAGCTCAACAGGCATTAAGCAGCATCTGCTGTCTTTAATGTTCAAGAATGAATGCACTTAATCCACCTGTCAACCCCTTGCTGTGTCACCATGGAAACTGACTCTCATCTTCGAGCCCAGCAACTATAGCAGCTTGAGACAGTATGGACCGAAGGATGAGCTGTGGACTTAAAGGAACAGGAGAGGCAGATCAGAGAACATTGTCCTTTAGCAAATCCATCAGTTTGCCACTGTGAACAAAGTGAATTTAAATGTGACATTAGAGTTGGGGACCTCTGGCCACACTCTTTTTTCCAAAGAGTTCAAAGTGACCTGCTTTCGGAAGAGCACGCAATGTGGCTTGTAGGATGAAAAGCTCTGAACTTTCAGTGAGTTATACTTGATCAGTTATGCTCAGAGCTGGACAGACTTATGAGCAGTGTGGACTTCATAGCAGAGGTTTCATAACTGCATGTGACATGATAAGCAACATCAACTACCAAGCTGCCACTGATAGAAAGAGCAGATTTCAGACAGCTCATACTTTTGGGCAGCTGGGGTCATGTTTGAAACTTATTTCAAAGAAATGCTCAAGAGTCAGTAACGATGCATCTTTTGTATGTTCCTCTGTTCTGTTGCTGAAGGGATGAGCAAAATGTAATGCACAGACAACTGTGTGCTATTAAACAAGACAAGTAGCACTTTATTTTAAAGTTATCAAAAAAAGAGAGAGAGGTTTTATGAGTATTTCATAACACATGTATAAGCACTTAATAACATTTATATAATAAATCATATGAACAGTTTCTATCAGTGTTCTGAGATGAGATTACTTGTTTATAAAGTGATTGGATCTGTATAAAAAAAGTACTTCATAAATCTAGAATAAATATTGCTTTGCTGATTTTCTAACTAATGTCCTCCTTACTCAGTTACATTTGGTGGACGGATTCCTCTAGACACAATTGTGGATGTGCCATATTCTTTCCATTTTTAATAATGGATTTAATGGTGCTTCACAGGATGATCAAAGTTTGGGGAAAAAATGATTTTGACAGCTCTTTGGTCTTCATGGACTTCCAGGAACAGGTATATTTAGTATAGTGAGGACATGTAATACTTTATTTGCACAGAGGTGGACAGAAGCTCAAGGGGGTGAATACTTATTCAGAGCTTGAGGAACACTTCTATGAATGCTTCTGATGTCCTCAAATAAGTTATTCAGTGCTAATGAATGTATCATAAAGTATGACCACAATATATTAGCTGCAGTTTGATGTTGTGTGTGCCTATGTTTGGCTACTCAGGACTTGGGGTTTGGAATTTTGTTCTCAGTTCTTGGTTAGGATTGGGTCAAATGCCACAAATGCCACCTTTTTTTCCACTACACCAGAGCTTCACTAGTACTTCAGTAATTCTGTTTTTATACCTCAATGCATCTTATATTTTCATTTAATTTGTTACATGACTTACTTGTTTGTTCATCTCTTTATTGCTCTATATAGACAATAATTACACTGCACACAAACACAGGCACATCAGTTTCGCCAGCATAAAATAAAACCATTTAGAACGGCTCAAAAATTTTTAATTAAATTTTGAACTGAAAGTAAAATTTACTGCACAAAAAAATAAATCATTTTTATGTAGTGTTGGGGCACAACATTCTTCATCTCTTCAATGTCACGGTTAAGTGTCAGATATCTTGAAACACAATGCCGTCCATCATCATTATAGAAAAAGATAGTAATTACTTGAAACTCTTAGCCGCCATTTATTTGGATAAAGTGCATGACAGTGTCAGCCATTATGACGGGAGAACAAATCACTGCCAGCAATCAGCCTGCCTGAAAGTTATGGCCTGAAAAGGGTCAAAGTAATAAAGTTTTGAAAATGGAAAAGCTGAAAAAAATACGAGTAGCAATGTGCATTAATTTAGCCTCATTTATGCTTCAGACACATATATATACACACACACACACACACACACACACACACACACACACACACACACACACACACACACACATATATATATATATATATATATATATATATATATATATATATATATATATATATATATATATATATATATATATATTTACAAACATCATACAAAGCATAGAAACAAGTAATAGAAACTAATTTTGTTTGAATATATCATCTCTCTCCCAAATGTCATGAAGCAATGAAATAACATTCCTCTGATGGGCAACTGAATGTTTTTTGTGTTTTCAGATTCATTTAAATTAATTCATGCATATCAGTCCATTCATATTAATTCATTTCATTTTACACAAGATTTCCTCTGCTCCTGCATGTTACAGAATGGTTATTGTTCTCAGACATGAGAAAGAGAAACCTTATTGGTCATCAGAGGACAAACCTGTAACTCAAATTCACAATGATGCCTTGTAGTGCCTTACTTACAATAATAATGGGCCTCCCAATGCTGGCCCTCAGTGGCTGTAGGGGTATTGGGTGGCACAGTATGATTATATGGAAACTATTCCTTTATTGTCAGAGTCTACAGTATTTGTATATAAATTCTGGCTGTGGGAAATAAACACATATAAGCATATAGGGTGCTTTCCTGGAAATGCATTTGTAATTGCACATCACAATATACCCAGAGCTTTGCTTGTGTTTCTTTGTTGATACTGAAAAGTCATTTTCAGTCATTGAAAAGTCATTGAAAGCTTTACCTTTCAAGAATTGGCAATAATCAGTAAACACAAAGCCCTCAGCTATCTGCTGCCTTTACCAGTTTAGCAAAAGGGAGTTTGCACCTTTTAATTTGTTTGTGGAGTGAATGTCCTGACTCCTTTCCAATGAGATTACTGTTACTGGTTCGCCAGTTTACACTTCCATTCCCCACATAAACATTAGCTGAAATTGGCCTGTGGGGAAATAACCTATGAATGTATAAATGGAGGATTACTAGAGTGGTGGGGAAAAATCAATTATGCTAAAATCTCTCATTAACAATAAGTGTGTGAATTTAGTTAGATTTAAAGATTGTGCTTAAAGCTAAATTCACCAACCACTGCAATATGTCTTACCCTTAAGCATTGATTAGCCCTCACCAAATGGCTGTTTCTGTTGTGAAATCTGATGAAAAAGACATGTTTTCCTTTCTGTCACAAGAATGAAAATGAGCTTGGCCATTATGTCTTTGAGGAAAAGCTATTTAAAATGTCTAAATAAAATAGCAGTTCTAGCAACAATGTTGCTATAATAATGAAAAAAAACCAAAACAAACAAACTGTGAAAGTCACGGCTGATACCAGATTATGACTAATAACCAGAGTTGGAAGGGTTACTTTAAAAATGTAATCCGTTACAGTTACAAATTACTTCATAAAAATGTAATCAGTAATGTAATCCAAGTATCACAATATGAAAGTAATGTAATCTGATTACTTTTGGATTACTTCAAGGTCACATATGTAAATAAAGTCAAGAGAAAAGCAGTATGATCTAAAATACTTTTATGCAGAGCTTATTTTAGAGCTTAAAAACTTATTCAGTGTTTGGATTTGTTTTAATAAAATAAATAAATTTGTTGCTCATGTGAGTCACAACTGGCAAGAGAGAACCAGAACTATAATCAATTCAATTCAATTCAATTCAGTTTTATTTGTATAGCGCTTTTAACAATAGACATCGTTACAAAGCAGCTTTACAGAGATACATACATTTTGAATCTAAATTTTAAATCGATAAATTTATCCCCAGTGAGCAAGCCAGTGGCGATGGTGGCAAGAAAAAACTCCCTGAGACGACATGAGGAAGAAACCTTGAGAGGAACCAGACTCAGAAGGGAACCCATCCTCATCTGGGTGACACCGGATAGTGCAATTATAAGTAAATCCCTTCTATAATTGTATAGAAGGTCATCATGTATAACTGTAACATGATATAAAGTGCAACTGTGTAGTCAGGAGATTCACCACAGTCTCAACATGAAGTCTATGTCTATTATGAAGTCACGAACTGTCCAATGATGGAGACCCGAGTGCAAAGTCTGTTTGTGAATTGTTTGTGGAGGCTGTCCATATGGGCGAATCCTCAGCAACAGCGAGCGACCCCCAGTGATGAGAACCCCAGAAGCAGGACACCAGGACGGACCAGGCCGGCTCAGAGAGCAGAACGGGTCAGGCCCATTGCCACCCCAGGAGCAACACGCATAGAGCTTGTGATGTGACGATTTGATGTTGGTATCATCCAAAATCTTCACAAGCGTTGGCATCATCTGGAATTTTCTTAGAGGCTGGTTCTGAACTAGAGCTTGCACGTTCACTGATTACCTCAGGATGGGCATCCCGAGGTAGGAATAGGAAACAGATGGAAACGGATTAGTGTGGCTGCTGTTCATTCTATGTCAGGCAAAAATGACCATGTGCATCTGTTATCATTTTATCAACGATGACAGAAGTACAAGGTCATGAGATGTGATTAGGTGAATGCTAGGCTAAAGAAATGTGTCTTTAATCTGGATTTAAACTGAGAGAGTGTGTCTGAACCTCGAACATTATCAGGAAGGCTATTCCAGAGTTTAGGAGCTAAATGTGAAAAAGCTCTACCTCCTTCAGTAGACTTTGATATCTTCGGTATTATCAGAAATCCAGAGTTTTCCGACCTTAAAAAACATGATGGATTGTAACGTGATAGAAGATTGGTTAAATACAAAAGGGACTTGGCCATTTAGGGCTTTATAGGTGAGTAGCAGTATTTTATAATCGATACGGAACTTAACAGGTAACCAGTGTAGAGATGATAAAATTGGGGTAATATGTTGATATCTTCGTGATCTGGTAAGCACTCTTGCAGCTGCATTTTGCACTATCTGTAGCTTATTTATTGAGGATGCAGGACAACCACCCACTAGTGCATTACAATAGTCCAGTCTTGAGGTTATGAACGCATGAACTAGTTTTTCTGCATCAGAAACAGATAGCATGTTACGTAGCTTGGCAATATTTCTAAGGTGAAATATTTTTCTAAAGTGAAAGAAGGCTGTTTTTGTTACCTGGGAAATATGATTTTCAAAAAAATGAAATCTTGAAATGAAATGAAAAAAATGAAATTTTGTTATGTCAAAAACAGGGCTCCAGACAAAGAAATCTATTAAGAAGCTCCTATATAGGCTCCTATAAGAAAAAAAAAAAAAAGGCGCCAAATGATTTTTTTAAGTGCCACATAAGAATGAACTTTCATTTGAAAATTTTATAACACTTACTTTCAGTCATCCTGTCATGTGTGTACGTCTGGCCTCCTTTTACAGCATCAGTATTTTCATCCAAGCTCACTTAAAGTGGGAACTGAATGTCTTTTCCAACTTGAGAACTATATATAGTCACAAAGAATTGTTCTTTACACAGAATCTGAGCCAGTGTCACTGACCATCATTATGTCAGCATCACTTGGCCATTGAGTGGAGTTTGGCCTCCTCTGTGTTGCAGAAAGCCTGCATTTGACACATGGTTCAGGATCAAACTGTTCAAGTGATGGGCCTCTGTGCTGATCCTGATCAAGTCTTCCAAGGTTGAATTGCGTACTTTTGATTTTATCCTGTCTTGAGCTAAAAAGTCACGTTCGCACTGAGCAGCCAATATTGGTAGGACAAGCAATATCTCAACTAGATGCATTCTGCTCAAAGCACATGCTGTGCCGTTGTCATACGTCTTGCACACATCCAGTCAATTTTTCTTCATTAGTTATATCTGAAAGGTAAATTTGGTGAAAGGCAGCTCTTCACATGCAATCATATAGGTGGTGTTGAATTTTATTTTTAGCTATTTCCATTCGGTCTCGTCATGTAGTTCACATGCACGAGACACTGCTTGTGCTAATGGTGTTTTTGTGGAGCTCTCTGTGATTACATAGTCACAAGCTTTTTTATGCTTTTTATGTTTTCTCATGGTCTCTTTCTTGAAATGGTTCGTTCCGGTAATGAAATCAGTTTTCCCCGCTATTTCTCTGCCTGCTTTGGAAAAAAAGTCACAAAACATTTTCTGTGTGCGATGATCATACCTGAGCTATGCAAACTCTTGAATCCAAGAAGTCTTAAAATGCCTTTCTGCACTTTTACTTGGGCGTTCATTGATTGACACGGAAAGATCCTCTGTGTTTTCGTCGTTTTCTCTCTCTCTCATGCTGGCACAACTGGAACCTGCTTTTTTATTAGCAGGTGTGCCATCAGCATTGGTGCTCGACAAAGATGAGGATTGTTTGAAAAAGTCTGATATTTTTTGTTTTGACATGTCTTTCTGAGGTGGAAAGCTGATTCCCGCTTTCCCTGAGCGTATTTTGGCGCTCTGGATAAATTTGAACTTTTTTTATGATGTCGAAACAACAAATTATGCGAGAGGCTCCTCCTCACAGAATGCAATTAAAAAGACAGTACATGCAATTTTAAATCATAACATGTAAATTTATATTGTTGCCAGTGGCGATCTCAGCAAAAATATCATTCGAAATGAATATTTTTGGTCGCAAATCCGACCTTTTTAGGCACAGTCTGGAGCCCTGCAAAAGTAATCCTGATAGTATTCCCATTTTTTACAAAATGTACCTGTAATCTGATTACTTTGTTTTTTGACGTAATTGTAATGGATTACAGTTACCAGTTTTTTGTATCCTGATTATGTAATACTGTTAGATGTAATCCATTACTCCACATACCTGCTAATAACACAGCTAATGATCAGGGTCAGGGTGATGTGAGTGAACTACATCAGTTTGTCCTACCTCTCTCTCTTGCTGACTCTTGTGAGGTATGTAAAGATGCAGGATGTCAGCAGGAGCAGCTGGAGCGGCACTGGGAGTTTTCAGCAGGGCAACTACTCAGACCAGCTACATGCAGAAACAGCTGGTGCTGTCCATCGAGTCCAGGTGGGAGCAGGTGGTCCTGCCATCTCCGACTACTCCGTCATCCCTGACCTGGCCTCCACCATCGAGCCCATGCCAAGACCACATCACTCCCCAAACCTGAGATAAAATAGGGATATTGGAGGTGGTGCTTTTTTCCAGGCCTATACCACTGCACTGAACTCTGAGCAGATGCTTTCTAAAAGTTTTGATAAACACACAGGAGCCCAGAGTGTTCATTCAGCTGAGACATTCAGAAATTACCTTAAAGGGCAGGCAGATTTTTAGAAGAAAAAAATAAAAGCATTTTTTCACAACTGCTTAAAACTTTTGTATGTGTGTGTATATATATATATATATATATATATATATATATATATATATATATATATATATATATATATATATATATACCATATATTCGAGTTGTTGACTCTCACTAGCACTAGCCTTGACATTTATTTATAACTATTTATTTATATAACAGGTTTATGATTAAGCATTTATTTATGATTAAGCATTATGATTAAGTTTACTTTATAATAGACAAATGTGTTATTTAATAATTAATCTCATATAAAAATGACAAGAAATAGCACTTATTAGGTCAATAGCTTATGGCTTTGCCTTTCATGGACTGACTTCTCAATGTGAAAATGGCAGCAGCCAGTAAAGTCATCTACAGCTTTAGATGATAGTTATATTAAGCATATTTCAGAGTAGTTACAGACAAGAGGCAAGATTTCTTTGAATTAAAACTAAGACATTTTTTGTAACTTTGTAAAGTTTCTGCTACTGGGGTCTCCTAAAAACATGGTGTAATACATATAGCAATGTTGGCATTTAAGACCTATCACAATGTTTCTAAATTTACCTCTCGTTACAAAGGTACTTCAGATTACAACCTATTTCTCTACTAAATTGTTGCTTACTCCCTGCAAAAAAAAATATTTAAAACTGTAACACTTTGGCTACAGTCTACATTTTTCTTACTACAAACATCAATGTCCACAACATTCTGAGCCACTGATACTGCTATTAACTTTCCTTTCCAGAGCCAACTAGCCTCAGGCCAGATTACTGACCTGGAGATATTCAGTTGCTGGTTTAGTTTAGGAAAACAAAACAAAACAAAACAAAACAAAACAAAACAAAACAAAAAAAAACCTTTTTTCACTAGGCAATTTAATGCAATCTTGATGTACACACATTATTTCAGCTAGATCTTTCTTTAGAGACAAAAGCTATTCATAAGTTGAATGGAAATATTGGATTGTGCTTAAAATAAAGCTTATTTCAACTAACCAGATAATCAAGACAGGCTGGTCTTTCATCTGTTTTTCTGATTAGCCAAAAACATCGGCATTATAGCAAGTTGCAAAATAGGTTTGCTGCATAGTTTGTTTTAAAATCTATGCAATGATAGAGAAGCGTTTGAAATTAGTTCTAAATGTAGGCTAGAAATTCGTCAGTCAATCATAAGACTGCTAGTGAACCCATACCCCCAGCCAATAGTAATATATATATATATATATATATATATATATATATATATATATATATATATATATATATATATATATATATATATATATATATATACAGTATCTCACAAAAGTGAGTACACCCCTCACATGTTTGCAAATATTTTATTATATCTTTTCATGCGACAACACTGACGAAATGACACTTTGCTACAATGTAAAGTAGTGAGTGTACAGCTTGTATAACAGTGTAAATTTGCTGTCCCCTCAAAATAACTCAACACACAGCCATTAATGTCTAAACCGCTGGCAACAAAAGTGAGTACACCCCTAAGTGAAAATGTCCAATCTGGCCCCAATTAGCCATTTTCCCTCCCCGGTTTAATGTGACTAGTTAGTGTTACAAGGTCTCAGGTGTGAATGGGGAGCAGATATGTTAAGTTTGGTATTATCGCTCTCACACTCTCTCATACTGGTCACTGGAAGTTCAACATGGCACCTCATGGCAAATAACTCTCTGAGGATCTGAAAAAAAGAATTGTTGCTCTACATAAAGATGGCGTAGTCTATAAGAAGATTGCCAACACCCTGAAACTGAGCTGCAGCACGGTGGCCAAGACCATACAACGGTTTAACAGGACAGGTTCCACTCAGAACAGGCCTCGCCATGGTCGACCAAAGAAGTTGAGTGCACATACTCAGCATCATATCCAGAGGTTGGCTTTGCAGAATAGATGTATGAGTGCTGCCAGCATTGCTGCAGAGGTTGAAGGGGTGGGGAGTCAGCCTGCCAGTGCTCAGACCATACGCCGCACACTGCATCAAATTGGTTTGCATGGCTGTCGTCCCAGAAGGAAGCCTCTTCAAAAGATGATGCACAAGAAAGCCCACAAACAGTTTGCTGAAGACAAGCAGACTAAGGACATGGATTACTGGAACCTTGTCCTGTGGTCTGATGAGACCAAGATAAACTTATTTGGTTCGGATGGTGTCAAGCGTGTGTGGCCGCAACCAGGTGAGGAGTACAAAGACAAGTGTGTCTTGCCTACAGTCAAGCATGGTGGTGGGAGTGCCATGGTCTGGAGCTGCATGAGTGCTGCCGGCACTGGGGAGCTACAGTTCACTGAGGGAACCATGAATGCCAATATGTACTGTGACATACTGAAGCAGAGCATGATCCCCTCCCTTCGGAAACTGGGCCGCAGGCCAGTATTCTAACATGATAACTACCCCAACACACTGCCAAGACGACCACTGCCTTGCTAAAGAAGCTGAGGGTAAAGGTGATGGACTGGCCAAGCATGTCTCCAGACCTAAACCCTATTGAGCATCTGTGGTGCATCCTCAAACGGAAGGTGGAGGAGCGCAAGGTCTCTAACATCCACCAGCTCTGTGATGTCGTCATGGAGGAGTGGAAGAGGACTCCAGTGGCAACCTGTGAAGCTCTGGTGAACTCCATGCCCAACAGGGTTAAGGCAGTGCTGGAAAATAATGGTGGCCACACAAAATATTGACACTTTGGGCCCAATTTGGACATTTTCACTTAGGGGTGTACTCACTTTTGTTGCCAACGGTTTAGACATTAATGGCTGTGTGTTGAGTTATTTTGAGGGGACAGCAAATTTACACTGTTATACAAGCTGTGCACTCACTACTTTACATTGTAGCAAAGTGTCATTTCGTCAGTGTTGTCCCATGAAAAGATATAATAAAATATTTGCAAACATGTGAGGGGTGTACTCACTTTTGTGAGATACTGTATATATATATATATATATATATATATATATATATATATATATATATATATATATATATATATATATATATATATATATATATATATATATATATATATATATATTCTTTCATGTAGGTGCGTGACCTTGCTTGAAGTCTTATTCTGATAACATTCATGAATGCACTTGGCCATGAATTGCATTAGAGTTATTTGTCTCAGCTGTTGTAATAGCATTAACTTATAGTGACTGTCTGGTCTACATATTGCTAGCTAGCTTGCTGTTTCTTAGTAATAAGATGTAGAGATCCATCAGAATTTTTAATCTTGAGGAGATCTCAGAATCTGTCCCGCTGACTCTGGTGTAAGCTTGTGAGACTGTGTCTGGACTAAATTTACAATAGTTTAAATAACTAAATAAGTTTAAATAACTATATCACTATAAAAACATTAAAGCCTTTTAGGAAGTTTCTTAAGGGCTTCAGACAAAATGCATTTTTGCTTTTATTATTATTACAGGTGCATTTGCTAGAAAAAAAAATACAAAGGAAAAAAAACCCATAATTAACTGTAAAATTTTCTAGCTTTCAGACACAACACAGCCACTATACAATCTTCAGCAATTCTGTAAAATTACCTCTAATTTTGTACTTTTCACATGGACTTTAGGGTTTAATGCACTTACTCTGTTCAAATTGCGCTTGAGTGACTCTCAGACCATCAGGCCTTAAAAATCTTAAATGGCTAAAAGCTTTATAAATCTATGGTACAATATCAGGCTACATCTATTATATTTTTCTATAGTAGAAAATTCTGTGAAGAGCATGGATGTGTCTACATTTGCTCACCCTTTCTTAGTTGACTATCATTCTTCACAGCAGGGAGAAGGGACTGGGTTTACAGTTAGGGGCAACTGAGAGACGGGGGAGGAATGTTTGGCTAGAGTTCAGTGGAATAACAGTGATCATTTCTGACAGGATCATAAGTGACCAAGCACCTTTCATTTGTCATTGGCCACCTCACTCTGTTCTGCCTGCCCAAGAGGGACACATTGTCCTCTTTTAAAGATTTCCACCATACTATTAGAAGACAAAAGGCAAAGACAAGTTGACAGGGGTCAGTTTCTCAAAAGCATTGTGGCTCTACAATTATTTAATGTGCTGTGTGATTTTCTCTCCTTTTATACTCTTAAAAATATAGGCTGTTTGGAACTGCAATGCTTGTCATGAAGACTGTAGACTTCACCAAAAAAAAAAAAAAAATCAAATGCACACAATTTTCCCATTGGCCAAAACATAAAAGTATGCTGGACAAAACTAACAGTTTGAAGGAGTAGTAGCTGCCAGCTGAAGTAGAAATTACAGTCTTTGCAAAGTTTGTAGTTTGGCATCACACAAGTATCAGAGTCATCAGACTCTGAGTCCTCATCTGTGTTGAAATTTGTGACACACCTACAGTACAGCTGCCACTCAGACCATTAATGCAGAAGTGAATTTGTGTTGGTAATGTAGTTGCAACTTGATTTGTATATTTTAAATATTTATTTTTGGACCATCCAGGGTGTATTCCCACCCCATGACCAGTGATCGATCCACCAGATCCAGCATGATCCTGACCAGGATAAAGTGGTTACTGAATGAATGATTGAAAATATTTATTCTTAATACAGACTTATTCTTTATGTACAAATTGTATTATTTAGCTAAACAATATATTTTGACACAAGTGATTATTCACAGTAGTTTACATGATGGCTAACTTGAGGGTATAAGCTTTCCTTTCTTATTAGCTCCATTAACATTGTAGCTCCAGTGCAAAATTAATGAAACAAGCTTCAGACACCACACATGTCCTGGCTAATTGACTAATTCTGCAGATATAATGCATTTTTAAAAAACAAGTTTTCTTTTGTCCTGGGTCATCCTTCTGTTCTCAAACCACACTAAAATATTTAACCAAACTTTCAAACTATCTTCATGAGTAAGAATCCTGACCAATGATACTGACTTTTGGAACCTGGGATCTCAGAATTTCTTTGAGAACAGGACTTCAGATCAAAAATGGTGGACATTAGGCTATAAGTAACCTAGGCTATTGGTCCTTCATTTATGATGTCATGATTACATATAACATGAGACATTCTCCATCCTGTAGCAGTCCCTACATTCCAGGATGTTGTGTTGTAAACAACAGGGGTTAAGATTAGACAGTGGTAGCTCAGTGGTTAAGCTCTTGGACTACTGCTCAGAAGGTTGTGAGTTCAAATCCCAGCACTGTCAAGCTCCTGCTGCTGGGCCCTTGAGCAAGGCCCTCAACTGCTCGTTGTATCAATGAGATAAATGTAAGTTGTGCTGGATAAGGGCATCTACCAAATGCCATAAATGTAAACAATATTGGAAAATAATACTTTAAGACCACACTAATATCTGTTTTCATTTAAATGCTTAAATCTGGCAATATGTAAAAGTATGTAAAGCAAAAAAAAAAAAAAAAGCTTAATGAAATACAGATATTTTTGTCCAGACATCTTTCAAAGCTCTTCCTTGATAGAACTGACACAGCAGCATATTGATGTTTAAAACATTTCATGCTGAGTGCATCACCCTAATCATTAACAGTGTCTCAAAACCATTTCAAACACTTGTTTTGAATCCCTCATACAAGCGAGAGAGAAAAAAGCTTCTCTGAGTCTTCTAGTTAAAGTTATGTTAAATGTCAAGGCTTTGAAGATTCAACACTTCAGTGGCATCTTATATCAGTCAGACACTATAGCCACTTCTGTGTTGGAGCTTGAGGCAATTCTCAAACCAGTGCTCGAGCCTGTAATCTGAAACAGACTTTCCACCACACAGAGGCATAACTCATGGAATCAAAGCTGACATGTTCACAGATTCATATATACGCACACATGCTCAGATTCAGAGTCCCCTCTGTGCATCCTAATTCTCAGCTCAGCCCTTGCATGAGTGAAGTGATTTTAATCAACTACTGTACATGGATGAGATAGCCCTGGGCTTCTTACTGCTGGGAGTAGGAATGGAGCAAGTATATAATGAACCTGTAATCATGGTGTCTCTCTGGCGAAATTGAGGACAGAGTCTCAGGGAAGGATAGCATATCTCACCAGCGATTAGTGCTGTGGAGAGGTGCCTGGGAGGATTACGGCTCAGAGAGGAGCGGTCTGCAGATACAGCCCTCAGCAGCATGGAAATCACCTCCCTCAGGCTGCACAGTTAAATACTTATTTATCATTCACTAAAAGCTTGGTGTTTACTGAAAATATTACATTTATCAAACATCTCAGCAGTACTTGTAAACCCAACAATATCTTAGAGTTTGCAAGTGAATTTGACCATAATCTATAAAATGTGGTCAGTAGTAACAACAGAATATTTTTTCAGACATATTTAATACTATGTCTGAGAAAACTAATGTCAGAATTTGAAATGTATTTCTTTAAACGCTACGAAATTATACACAGGGAGCATTCACATACAGTAAAAGAACAGAGGTTTTTTTTTTTCACTGCACCCTTCACAGATCAAGCACAACTTGTTCCTTTACTCCTCCACTATTATCGATGTGCTGGGTGAAGATCAATGGTAGTGTGTTTGTTAGAAATCTCAGACAATAGAAAAAGGCTGAACTCTGCACTGTGAAACACATCTAACCTCAGCAAAGGCCTCATTTATTTGATTTATCTACTGCGTTCCATGGAAAATGAAAATGACAGAGTCAGCCAAGCAATTACCAGGCTCAGGAGAGCGCTGCTTCATCGAGTGCCCAGACTGTGAGGGACCATCCCACCATGGAACAGCAGGAAACATTTTAAGCTATTGATACTAGCTTGGGCAGAGGACCAATATTACTACTAGAGCCAGAATTTATATGCAACCATATACGTTGCATATAAAACTGAACTGATGGCATACAAATGGTAGACATATCCAAGTGCTGTGTTATTTAATATGTGCCTACACTTGACAATGGATCAAGAAAAGTAACTTTTTTTGTACTCAAAATGTATGCAGTCCTATGTTCAGTAATTTGAGGCTACTCAAAAACTGCAATTAGAGTGCTAAACACAGATGAGTATGCACATTGCAATCTAAATGCTTAGTTATTTTTATTTTCCTGCTCACAGGCTGTGTCCCCCCCATTCCCCAAATGTTCTGGGTCATTTTCCACAATTCTGGATGGTTTTTGTTCAACTCAGCTGCAGGGTTTGTAGCTGGGTCAATCTCAATGACAGTGGACACAATGCAGATATCATCACCTCTCTCACCATCTTTCACTTAGACCAGATTAGATACCCAGCGGCTAGGTCACTATAACCCAGCTGCTGATTTATCTTCAGTATTGAAGCCTCATTTTTCCATGGTCATCTTTTTTTTTTTTTTTTATTTTTACCTCCATGCCATGCTGTGACAAAGGGCGAAATCAAATAAATCTTCATCAAATAAAGTAATTTATTTAGAGACAATAAAACCCAAAATACGGTTTCACAAGCTAAGTTTATAAACATTTATCTTCTTTAAATGTGTTAAATATATAATATATTTATCTGTGTGTACAACCCCAATGCTGTGTAAAATGTAAATAAAAACAAAATGCAATGATTTGCAAATCTCATAAACCCATATTTTATTCACAATAGAAAACATATCAAATGTTTAAACTGAGGAAATGTGCCATTTTAAGGAAAAAATAAGGAAATATTGAATTTGATGGCAACGACACATCTCAAAAAAGTTTGGATAGGGCCATGTTCACCACTGTGTAGCATCCCCTCTTCTTTTAACAACAGTCCATATACGTCTGGGAACTGAGGAGACCAGTTGCTGGAGTTTTGGGAGAGGAATGGTGTCCCATTTGTGTCTGATACAGGATTCTAGCTGCTCAACAGTCCTGGGTCTTCTTTGTCGTATTTTTTGTTTCCAAAAAGTCCATGGTTTCCAAAAAGAATTTCAAATTTCGATTCATCTGACCACAGAACAGTTTTCCACTTTGCCTCAGTCCATTTTAAATGAGCTTTGGGCCAGAGAAGACAGTGGCGTTTCTGGATCATGTTCACACACTGCTTCTTCTTTGCATGATAGAGCTTTATCCTGCATTTGTGGATGGCACGGCGAACTGTGTTCATAGACAGTGAGTTCTGGAGGTGCTTCTGAGCCCATGCAGTAATTTCCATTACAGAATCATGCCTGTTTTTAAAGGAGTGCTGCCTGAGGGCCCGAAGATCACGGGCATGCAGTATTGATTTTCGCCCTTGTCCCGTGTGCACAGAGATTTCTCCAGATTCTCATAATCTTTTGATGATATTATGTACTGTAGATGATGAGATATTCAAAGTCTTCACAATTTTACGTTGAGGAACATTATTCTGAAATTGTTCCACAATTTGTAGACGCAGTTTTTTGCAGATTGGTGAACCTCTGCCCATCTTTACTTCTGAGAGACTCTGCCTCTCTAAGATACTCGTTTTATATTTTATCATGTTACTGACCTGTTGCCAATTAACCTATTTAGATGTGAAATGTTCCTCCAGCTGTTTCTTTTTAGTAACACTTACTTTTCCAGCCTTTTGTTGCCCCGTCCCCCATTTTTGAGACGTGTTGTGACCATCAAATTCAAAATTACCTTATTTTTTTCTTAAAATGGTAAATTTCCTCAGTTTAAATATTTGATATGTTTTCTATGTTCTGTTGTGAATAACATATGGGTTTATGAGATTCGCAAATCATTGCATTCTGTTCTTATTTACATTTTACACAGCGTCCCAACTTGTTTGGAATTGGGGTTGTATTATTTGCATTATCAAATGTTAAAATGTAGTTAGGAGTAAATACATTTTTAAAATTATATTTAGTAATACTTAAACTTGCTTAATTAATACAGGCAATGTAATCCTTACTATCATTAGGTAGTGGTTAATCGACTCAAATCACTCTTTAGTAAATCTTTTACTGTATTAATTAATGTTATTAATGTGCCACTAGTAATACTTAAAAATAACAATAATTCATTAATAATACATGAAATAATATTAACTATCATTAGAATCATTAGTTAATAGTTAATTGACACAACAGTTTATTAATGCTTACTAATGTATTAAATAATAACTATGTATGTACCTTTATTGTAAAGTGTCACCATTATGTTTTACATAGTACTAATTAATTACACTGCAGAAACTGAAGTGGAAACAATGTACTATGTATTTTCAGTGTACGTAAAATGTAGTTTCAAGCAGTTAAATAGCATGTACAGTATAATCTACTAACCAGTTATTACTACAAATTACTGCTTGTAGCAATGAAACAGAGATCATTTTCCCCCATTCTGATGCTTGATGTGAGCATTACCTGAAGCTTGAATGTGCAGCTGTACAGGTATTCCTAATTAAGTGGACGGTGAGTATATATTAATTAGATAACTATATGCTATGTGCTTAGAAATCGTTTGTTACCAAACCTTAATTTAAACTTAAATATAAGATGTAATTTAATTTAAAGCATTAACAAATCATCCCTTCATTCTAATAAATTTGGGTTGAATGTTTAAACTTAGCTTCCTAGGTAACACAAAGAACACATCGTGTTGGGTTATATTAATCCAGCATGTGCTCTTTTCACTAGTTATCCAGCTATGTGATTGAAAACAAGCCAGCCATTTTTAAACTGTGTCTATCACATATCAAAAACTCATTTGAAGCTATTGACAGTACAATTATGCAAGCATATACGCACTGTTTATATCTGGCCTTCTGATGAAGACAACATGTGTTTCCTAATCACAACATGATCGCAGCTCAGGCAGCCTACATTATTGCTCATTTCCCACAACATCAGTTAGCGTGTGACTGCATGACATAGCTGCAATCAGATCTAATTAACATATGCAGAATCCTTAATTAAAAATAGGCAGCCATTAATGAGCTGTTGTATTCCTGATAGCAGCACCCTGGGACACCCGTGAAGGAGGACGACCTCTGAATAACCTGAGCAGTATGGCTCGTGCTAACAGCAGGCATCCATCAGCACACACCCCCAGCTCCTGCACCACAGTTACTTCTGCAATAAGGTCATTGGTGTGACAGGACTCTCAATTCAGCAAATAGTGTGACAGTTTAAGAATAAAAAAAAAAAATCATTTGATTTTCATATATTTCTGTCAAGCCAATGAAAGCAGCCATCATGCATGTGTGTGGGCTTGAAAATCAAGACAACATATTTCTAATAATCTAGCTATTAATCAATCTAAACTTAGTGCCAGAAGGCATTTGCCTCAATATTTTCTGTTGTAGAGAGCCAAAAACAAATTTATAGTTGTTCATAATGCCATATGCACACTTGTGAAAGGGCAGGGAATTTATCAATAATAAAAATAACTGCCGATTAATTATGAAAGCTCTGATACATTGATGTCAGTTTCCTGCAGATATATAAACATGGGTATATGTATTTCTTCATGTGATCCGGCACATTTCTGTTTCTCTGATCATGTACCATATATATTCATAAACACTGATATCTACCATAAGGTTATTATCCATAAATGTCAGCACATAATTAATTTTGCCTGTCTGCTGGTTGCTCCCTTTCCTCATTAGCACAGCATGGCTGACGGACTCTATTTATATTCATCCCCAAAATATACAGCCCCATTCCTTCACTGTCAGAGTCCATCCACGTCCTCTACAGCTGAAGGGCAGATGTGGGTCTGATCTTTCTACTGGGTGCTCAGTTTTCTTCTTAAGCTGTCCAAATAAGCTACTCGGTGGCTTGGCATGCCTAATATTTGAGTATGTGGTATGTGTAAATTGCCTAATAAAGGCTGTCATAGATTTCATAGGTTTTCAAGTTCAAAAGCAGTATCGGTGCTGCATCTGAACGACTGGTCGATCAGAAGGTAAATTGGCAGTCTTTAGAAAATTGATTGTCTTAACCCACCCTGGGGCTGCTCCATTAGGACCTGCTTGTGTTGGTCCTTCTCTTTAAACCATGTTAATAAAAAATCCAATCCACAATTGTGCATGCAACGTGCAACATTACAAATGCAAGACAAATATACTGCTAACACTTGTATCTAGTGTGATAAAAGAATGAATGAGCATGCCCTTCTGACATCTATTATAATGCTTCATTGCTGATTCTGATGTTTGGCTACAACAAATACGAAAGCATTTCATTAGCCTTTATCATTAATGAAATCACATAAAGCTACTCAAACCTTCAACTGAAAGGTTATCTCAAGCATATATTACATCAATCCTTGCACTTTCACTTTAACTAAGTCATGGAGTGTGAGACCGAGAGGAAGTGAGTGTGAAGGACAGTGAAAGGGAAAGAGTGAAGAAAGAAGAATTGTGGCTGTTAAGTACCTATGCATGCCTGTAAGCAGTATAAGCAGTAGCTGCACAGAGCCTATGACACGTTGCTCCATCTCTGTAATTATAAAACATTTACCTGAGTCTGTCTCTTAGGCATGCCTTATCACAGGTAAGGAGGTGCTCCTTGGCATCATGGGAGATTCTGAGAGCAGCCAGATTATAGAGGAGGAGCACCTGCTGGTAGGCTTACAGCAGGACTTACTCATGTGAGATCAGCAAGAAGCCTCAAGATGCCTCTCTCTTGGTTTTCAGTTTTATTATTGTACTGGTGTGTGCTGAGGTATAAACGTATGTAGGGAAAATGTAAAAACATTGTGAGTTCAAGCATCTGTGAGGTTTGTTATGACTTACTACTTACTGGTTTGTCACTTAAAACACCAACTTTGAAAAACTCATGTGTGCTTTTAAAGGTGTTACTCCATTATTGTATGTGGGAGGGACTGAGCGGTGGTTGACTTCATAGCAAGATTCAGTCGCTGTGCAGATTACAGCTGAGCTACTTCAGCCTACAGGCTTTAAGGAGGATTTGCTCATTGAGCATGGAGTTTAAGTCTAGCATAAAACTTCTGAGAATTCTCTGCCAGCATGTGTATATTTGGTGACTTTTTATTTCTATTTATTTATTTATTTATTTACATTTTATGATCTTCCTTATAAAATAAAGCACATGGTCTAACTACTGCTGTTTAATCAAATGCATGATCAAGTATCCATTTGAGGAAATTAATGTCACCATCTATACTGTATAATACACAACGTTATTCATTAGTATAGAAGAAAACAAAACGTTTTCACAAATTTGGCAATCAAGTCATGTGAACGTTTAAAAATAAACCTACAGCATTTCCATTCACAGCTTTCAACCTAGCTGCTGTCAACAGCTTCAATCCTCCACTCACCAGCACATTGTGAACAAGTTTGTAAATTCTGCTATTCTACTGCTTCACTTAATTAATTGGCTACACTTTCAATTATCTCAGTGCACTTAGGGGATGCTACAACCTATCCTAGTGTCATCCTAATGCATCCTTTCCATCATTCTATTTTCTAAACAGTGGTTCCATTTGAAAGTTAACAATTTAAATCACCACCTACACAGGTGTGATTAATGCAATTAACTGTTTACACAATCTGCATTTCCTTAATGACTGTAAACAGTCAATTATAAATTAAGCTACACTGTAAACAGCTACAGATATCAGTTAATGTCTTGTATAGCTAATTACAGCTAGCAAAGATTTATTTTAGGCAAATGTAAACACATTTAAACCATATGTAAACTGTGAATGTCACATGATATTTTCTCAATGAGATCATGTTAGACAGCTCCAATAAAGAGATCCAATTAAGCAGATATAATTAGGATAAGTAGACATTTAGAAAAAAATATAATATTTGACTCACTTACAGTGGTGCTTGCAAGTTTGTGAACCCTTTAGAACGTTCTACATTTCTGCATAAATATGACCTAAAACATCATCAGATTTTCACACAAGTCCTAAAAGTAGACAAAGAGGACCCAGTTAAACAAATGAGACAAAAATATTATACTTTGTCATTTATTCATTGAGGAAAATTATCCAATATTACAGTTAGTGGCAATCCAATCCAATATTACAGTTAGTGGCAAAAGGGCCACCATTACATAACTGTGTGTGGCAAAGGGCTGCTTGGGCCAAAGCAAAGAAAACAAATAACTTTTTGGATGGGATTTTATATAGAATATTAAGAAATAAATGTACAAAATTAATTTTAAAAAATCAAAATGTGACTATTATCTTTCTGTGATAAATGAAAATTTGACTGACCGTGTCAAGTTTTGGAAATTAATCAAATCCTCCTGTGGTCTTACAACTGTTTTACTATGTCAACCAGTCTTCCTGATCTCTTAAAGGTGAATCAGAGTGTAATCAAGGGTAGAACCAATATTGCAGATACTTGATTCTAGTAATATAGGGGTACATGTTACATGTGCAGAAATGGATTTAGGATAAATAACATTCAGTATGGGTAATAAATACATGCTTCTTTGTGTTTCAAATGACAGTCATGTAAGTAATTGTTGGCTATGTTGTTTTATCCTTTGTCTTGTCTTACAATTAATAATGAAGAAATTGAATAGAAAGAAAGGCAGTTAAGTAACACTATAGTATTTTTTACTGTAACAAATGAGAAACATTTTGGCACTTACTTAAGTATGTTTTGGAAATATTACTACTCAAGTAAAGTACCGCTGTATTAAGCTTTAAAAAGCTTTAAGAAGCCACACTAGTGATCACGTTTGTCTTCTTTCTTGCTTGATCTCTTGGTATCTGGATGCTTTCTTTTCCACTGCACATTTCTACAATTATTAGTCCATTTTCTAAGTTCAAAATTGATACTTTTAGTTTGGTTTCACACGGCACATAATTAAACAAACAAAAAAGGCTAAACATCTTTGGCTGAGTGGCGTTTAGGGCTGACCAAACTAGTCCCAATTGTGTAATCACAAAAAACAGGAACAAAACATGGAGAGATCACTAAATAAATCCAAATGATAAAAACAACTAGTTTAAAACATTTTGTATATCACATACAGGGTTTATTTTCTGTTTTTGTTTGTCATTCTTAAAACACTTCACGTTTCTCCGGCTCTACAAAACAAATCATAGAAAATTGCTTATTTCTATAATTAATCCACATTTCCATTTGGAAGAGTAGATAACACATTTTCAGCACTGACAATTTGGCAGAATTGAAGGAAAGCTGCACATTAGTAGTGCTGGCCTCAAGACCAGCTTAGCCGAGACAGAGTCAAGACCAAGACCAGAACCAGTGGAGTCTGAGTCAAGACCGAGTATGACAGAGGGGCAAGACCAAGACAAGGCCAACACAACACATGGCCGAGTCTATGTTAAGACCGAGACTAGATGCTCAGATGTGGTGATATGCTGGCTGCAGTATCTTCCTAACCTGCCATGAAATTTCTCTTAACTAAAATAATGCATTTACTTTCAGGGGCATGGTGACTTAGTGTTTAGCATGTTTGCATCGCAACTCCAGGGTGGAGGTTTGATTCCCGCCTCCACCCTGTGTGCTCGGAGTTTGCATGTTCTCCCCATGCTTCGGGGGTTTCCTTTGGCACTCCGGTTTCCTCCCCTCCCCAATCCCCTGTCCAAAGACATGCATTGCAGGCTGATTGGCATTTCCAAATTTTCTGTGGTGTGTGAATGGGTGTGTGTGATTGTGCCCTGTGATGAGTTGGCATTTGGTGTTATCATTTTGTACAAAAAATTACACATAACATTCATAGGACATGTTAGGCAGAGCCCATTCTTCTAGCAAGTGCTGCAGTGTAACATTGCATTGATTGGGGGGGGGATGGGGGGATGGGGTTGGGGGACGGTTAGGGAACATGTGTGAGGTAAATTAAATGACACAAAATTTTGCTAATAATACAAAAGATTTTTTTTTTTTAAAGAAATGCAACAGCACATCACATCACCTTGATTTGCAAACCAAAACATATTTCCTTTGATTTAAGCACACAGCAGGTAAATAAAATGCATTAAAAACTAAAATTAGTTTTAACTTATACAAGATTCTGAGACCAAATAGAGCTGTGCATTACAAGTACTTGTGCTATATTTGTTAGGTTTTCCCCTGCTCTCGCTACGCTGCAAAGAATAGCGTAGCATACTTCCGCATTCCGATCTCCGCATCCATTCAAAAACTCTCCGGACTAATCCATTCATGAATTCTCGTTTTGTTTACTTGTGTTTCCCCATGTGCTCATGTTTTCGTTCACGTCATGTCTCTGCCTCCTGTGTTTCCCCATGTGTTCATTTTTTGGTTTGTGTCATGTCTCCGCCTCCTTAATTCTTATTGGGTCATGTTCGTCTCATTCATGCTGTGTAATTATGAGTTTCAGGTGTCTGTGATTTTCTGTGTGTTTAAATGTGTATCCGCTTCGGCGCGGAGTATTAGATTAAATTTAGTTTAAACTTAACCTGGATATATCCGTAGCTCTTAGTCCGTTGTTCCCAAACCACCTCCTCGCCAGTCTTTTGTTTCCTTAGCTCTTTGTCCGTGGTTCCCAGACCACCTCCTAGCCTAGCGTATTTATCCCGTAGCTCGTTCTTTGTGGTTCCCAGACCACCTCCCAGCCTCGCGTGTTTTTCCCTGTGTTTTCTGGATTTACTACCTTTTGTGGATTACTGTGTTTTTTTGGATTACTGCCTCTTCGGCTAAGTACCTTATAATTTTGGATTACTGTTACCTTTTTGTTCATGGATTTATGTTTGATGGTGTTTTGTGTGTCCCTTTATTTTGGAACTTCCTATTCCTAATAAAGTGACGTTTCCCCTGCGCTTGCATCCTGACTCCCTCGTTCTACTACACACCACGTGTCGTAACAATATTATATTAAACATAAAAAGAAGAAGATGAAGATGCAACATTATAGTCACAGTCAATTGGTAAAGTCTGACTCTTCGTATGCTATGAAAAGGGAGTCGAAATGGTATTTATCAGACTACTTACATGTTCCGTGGGTGATCTGACTTGCTGCAATACTATAGCCTTAGAACACAATGTTATCGTCAACAATTATTACTTTAGTGAATGACTATGCTGATGTTTTCTGGTTACCTATTTTAGAAATACATCCATGTAACTACACTTTAAATGAAATTTTGACTTCTGACAAAGTTCATCTGGCTCACTGTGCAGCATCGAAAGTTCAGTGAAGCTCAAACTAACACAAATGAGTACGGCCACTGCATTACTTTTAGCCAATCAGATTAGGGCTTCATGAAGGGGAAGACTTTTAATTAGCCATTGCCAAATCTATGTAAATGTTATTGAAACAGAGAGCACAGAGAGAAGATAAATCGTGCGGCAGCATGTATCAAGATGATTCGGTTTAAACCAAGCAAGTGCAAAATGGAAAAACCCTAAACAGGATCTAGAAGCACCTACAGTATGAGGAAAAGCATTCAGATAATAGTACATTTCTATAAACACATTAATTCACTCAGTAAACTATTTAGCTAAATTAAGTTGGAGCTATATATACTATCACATTTACATATACTGTACACAAACAAACAAACAAATGAATAAATAAATAAGGAAAAATTCACACTTTCAGTAAAAAAAAAAATAATAATAATAATTCAAATGTGTGACCTGTTTTTTCCCCCCTCAACATTACATTACATTTATGTTATTTGGCATACTATACATTTTCTAATGATTATTTCAAATTGTTCAAATAGAAAATGTACAAGAAATAACAGAAAATTATACTAAATTATACTACTGTTGTACTGTATGAGAGTTTAAGAGATAAGGAGGTCTATGATAAATTTCCTTACCAATGAGAATGACAACATTATGCTTTTAAAATAGATACTTATAAACTTTCAAATGTATTAAGTATATTTATACCACAACACTGCTGAATTCTCAGATTGATTAATCTTCTGCATGGCAAGACACAAGTTTATATTAATAAGTTAATAAGTTAATAACAAGTTTATATATGCATTTTTGGGTAACACTCTAGAATACAGATCCATCATTAATGAATAACGACACAGGAAGAAATGAATAACGCAATATTAACATTCTAGTAACTACTATTAACTAACTAGTATCTCTGATTAATGAATTAGTAAGTAATAGCACACATATGAATGCGGTAGTTCACTATTAGCTAATCAATAACTACTATTTCTTTCATGCCTCCTGGAGAACTACTAAGAAAGTATATACAGTTTCATAATTAATGCGAAACCGCTACTGTTAACGAACAGACAAGATTGTTTACATAATCAATAGGTAATAGCAGACTTATGATTTGGGTAAGCTGTTAATAATTAATAAATTTGATCATTCCTCCTAGAGAACTATTTACTAACTATGGATCATTTTAAAGAAATGGCTTTTTAAATGAAGATTTTGGGACCTTACTCCTGTGGCCAATTTTCCATCATCCCTCTGAACTTCACCCTTATTTGTAACAATTTTTTCCACATTATTATTAATAATTAAATAAAGAGAAGACAGCTTAGGTCCACACTTCTCACTGAATCACTAGAGAATCATGGAGACTACTGGAACATTTCAAGTCATCAGCCATATCCCAAATGCCAGACAAATTGTAACCTATACAGAGATTTATTTATTTAACCTACCTCACAGTAATATATGGTTCTATGTAAGTCTTCTATCTTCATGGTTAGAAGAGTTTATACTTTATGATTAGGTTTTCATTAATAGCTATTGTAAGAATCATGGTAGCCCACTAATAATGACTTAAGTGTTAAGTGACTTAAGTGACTTAAGTGTTACTACAGGAAATTACTAAAGGAATTACTAGCCATTTGGAACAGTATTGGTAAATGGTCTGCACTTATATAGAGCTTTTTTAACCTTAGAGGTTCTACAAAGCGCTTTACACTGTTTCTCATTCACACACACACACACACACACACACACACACACACACACACACACACACACACACACACACACACACACACACACACACACACACACCAATGGCTGCAGAGATGCCATTCAAGGCGCTAGCCTGGGGTTTGGGGTTCAATGTCTTGCCCAAGGACACTTCGGCATGTGGAGACATGTGGGCTGGGAATCGAATCGCCAACCCTACAATTAGTGGACAACCCGCTCTACCTGAGCCACAGCCTATAGGTATTCTAAAGTGAAGATCATGGTAGCCCACTAGTAATGACTCAAGTGTTACTAAATCTTGGTAACAGGAATTAGTAATTATTTGGAACCATATTCTAAAGTGAAAAGCATGATAACTCCCTAGTAATGACTCAAGTGTGTCCTGTGTCCTGTCAAGTGTGTCCAGTATCCCTTGTGCCTTGACTACCTTTGTCCCTCACAAACAGCTTACCCAAATCATAAGTCTGCTAATTCCTATCGATTATGTAAACAGTCTTGTCTATTCGTTAACATGGGTGGTTTTGCATTAATTATGAAACTTTATATAGTTTCTTAATAGTTCTCTGTGAGGCATGAAAGAAATAGAAGTTATTAATATAGTTTCTTAGTAGTTCTCCGGGAGGCATGAAAGAAATAGTAGTTATTGATTAGCTAATAGTGAACTACCGCATTCATCTGCTTGCTATTACTTACTAATTAATTAGTCAGAGTTTCTAGTTAATTAATAGTAGTTACTAGAATGTTAATATTGTGTTATTCATTTCTTCCTGTGTCGTTATTCATTAATGACGGCTCCGTATTCTAAAGTGTTACCCATTTGTGGTTACTATTGTAACAAATAATTCATTCCAACTTGTACGACAGATGCTCACATCTAACAATAAATATATTATTTTAAAATGTTGTTTTTTAACAAAGAAAATGTATAATTGTTGTGCCCTGCAATGGGTTGTCACCCCGGCCAGGGTGTCCCCAGGCTTGTGTCCTGAGTCCCCTGGGATAGGCTCCAGGGTCCCCGCGTCCCTGTGTAGGACTATGGTGAGGTTTTCTGTAAGGAGACTTTTATCTAACATTTTTTGAAAGGAGTGTGCTTCAGCACTTTGAGGTAAATCTGTTCCATTAAGTTTTCTACTTGAGAAAGTTGTCAAGGTTGAGGGATTTGTGGCTAATTTTTGGAGGGGTCTCACCTCATCAGATGAGTTGCTTGAAATGAGTGAGCAAAAGTGAGTGAGCGAAAGTGCCTCAAACCTAAACATCAGGAACTCAATGCAGTCATAACACTCAGTGAAGAGACTGCATCAAGGCTTAGTCATGGCACATTAAGCACAAACCCACAGGACTAATGACTCAACTGATGTCTGTCCCTGTGACAAACCCTGCTTTGTTTGCTGCTAGTTGAAATAGATTCTTAAGCTCTGTCTAATTCCTTCCTACACAGTGCTAGAATACACCATTAAAGACACCTTTGCCATTAAACAAGCAGTTTACATGCATGCCAAGGCTTTGCACATGTTTGTGATCTGCCTAATATAACTGTAACATGCAGGTGGGGGAGTTTTTGTGCAGGATGTCCTTGAAATGGGTTTATTGAGGATATGAGAATTGTAAAAGATGTCTATGACTGGGAGTCAAAACACAAGATAATCCGTAATCAGAAATCCGCCACAGAAAACATGGAAAACTAAATAACACAGAAAAGGACCACAGTAGCTTAAAATAACACAATAAAAGATCATGAAAAATACAACTGAAACACAGAGGGTTTATATAGACAAATGATACAGGGATAATGAACAACAGGTGGGATTACTTAACTACCATGGCAACAGGAAACAAGAACAGGAAACATTAACCACATAAGGAAAGTGGACTGCAAAAGGGACACACAAGACACAGAGTATGGAAGCTGAAAAGGGACATAATCTGGGCAGAGTTCATTCATCTATTTGCCAAGCAGCTCCTGAGATTAGTCACGAAAGCAAAGAGAGAGGAAAAACATAAAAGACCATGTGTTTCTCTGGACTTGGTCTGAGATATACTGCATTAATTGATTTATATATTTAAAATAAACCATGAAATTAAATTGTATTTGTTTAGCAATTTTAACGGTACTCAGTCACAGAGCAGCTTTCCTTAAATCTGGATTAAGACTAAGATTCCTCATATTAGTACCAGCCAGTACATAAAACATACCAAGATAGATTTACCACCAAATATTTCAATTAATAAGATTCCAAAACGGCCCTCTTCAGGTTTCTATCTTACCAAGTTATTAAGTGTTTAAAAGACTGCAGTT